>PVIJ01023473.1:0-14213 GCA_004024925.1 Scalopus aquaticus | reverse complement strand
ACTCTAAATGTCGTGCAGTGAAAATAACTTTTCCCTTGTTTGCACACTCATTCCCACGGAAATGCACATGGCAGATAAAAGGTCCTTTAGTGGTCATGTCAGTATCATAGGAAATAGGAAACTAAACAAACTGCTAATTTTGAAAAGAATATTAGAGCATGGAGAAGGTGCCCACACTCTTTGTGTTCCCCACACTTTCTTACTATGTCCCCGCTGCAGGAGAGCTGCTGCTGCACCCCACGGGATGGCAGAGGAAGGGCTGGGTGGGGAGGGCAGGCCTGGGAATGGGGGTGGGGGCAGGTGAAGGGGGGTGGCTAGTGGAGCAGAGCAGGGACGCTGAGGCCCCCAGACAGCAGCAGTGAGGTGGTGGCCTGGGGGAGAGGGAGGAGGAGGTGTCATGCAGAGCCAGTGGGGAGATGAGCAGGAACCAGGGGCCGTGCCCCACCCCTTACCCCATCACCCCCTTCCTGATGGGGCATTGGCAGCCAGCCACCTCGGGGCCTGGGGGTGAGCCAGAGCAGGGAGCCCCCCAGACAGCACCTGCAGACAAGGGGCCAACACCTTGGAGGGCAGCAGGGCTCTGAGGCCTCCATCTGAGTGGATTTGTGTTCACAGCCTCATGTGCACTCACTTGTTTAACACAAGGCTGTGGAGCTTCTGAGAGGGCTTAGGCTCTGTTCTCGATTTGGGGGAGCAGCAGGGAGAAACCCAAATATCCTGTGGCCACGCAGAGCTCACATTCCCCTGAGGGCGAGTCAGATAGGAAAGAAGATATTACTACTATGGCCCCTTGCTCTGCAGACCTTTCCACAGTGGGTGGGGTGTCAGGATGAGGGCTCACAGCCATGGGGACATTTAGCTGACACTAAAATAGGTAAAGAGGCCTGTGGTGTGTTGGGAAATATCCCATCAGAAAGAATGGGGAGCACAAAGGTGCTGACATCAGGTCTGGAGCTGTCGCAAGCAAAGGTGCAGGGAGGAGGCGGGGGGAGGGTGAGCAGAGCCCCTGCGAGGTGTTATCCGGTGAGTGTGACCCCCGAGCTAGGGGATGTTCTTGGGCAGAGAGGAGAGGATGTGTGTGTTTGCGTGTCTGTGTCACACACATGCCTGTGCTCACACACATGCCTGTGGGCAGGACGGGTGGGCATCAATCCCTGGGGTCTCCCTGTGGGGAGATCACGGACGGTGACTGACAGATCGTTGTATGTGGGGGACTGCGGTGCAGAGGAGCGAAGGAGTCTCAGACATTGTCAGCAGCCGTGTGCATGGTCAGCCCTGCCAACCGGCCGTAGACACGTCTGCACAGGAGGTATTAGGGTGATGAGGGTCGAGCTCCTAATGGGTTTCTGCTTTTATAAATGAGACCCCAGAAAACTCCTGCCTCTGTCAAGATCATGCTGGATACAAAAAAGCACAAGCTGTTGCCATCTCCCCAGATCCCACAGTGATAGCACGCTGACCTTGGACCTCTAACCTCGAGAACAGAGAAATTCATGTCTGTGGTGTAGCTACCAGATGTCTGTGTGCTTGTTCTAGCACCCATCTGATTACACAGAAACTGGTACCAGGAATTGGATAAGGGGGCACACCTGAAATGAGGGACTGAGCACAGGTGGCATCACAGAAGATGGAGTGCTACGGAGGACGGTGTGGAGAACGCGAAGGAGAGCAGCTGAGAACAGCAGAGAATGACTTGGAGAGGAGGAGGCCACAAGACGATGCCAGAGAGAGCCCAGAAAGAGTGAAGATTCACTGGGGGCCAGGAGGCTGGCTCCCCTGCCGCCCTGTGCCTGGTTGCCTCTCTACAAATGCTGTAGAAAGATCATTAAAAGCCTGAAAAAGCCACCAAGACCTCCAGGACTCTCCTTTACCCGTCTGCCCAGATCCATAGAGAAGCTGCCCTGCGCCTTGCTGGCATAAGACACCCAATGTGATGGCATTTGAAGTTGGGGCTCTCGAAAGGAGCTTGGGTCATAAGGTTGGAGCCCTCCAGAATGGGGTTAGTGTTATTTATAGAGAACATATATTTTAGTCATTTTAGTCTGGCCTTCATCCACAGATGCCAGCCCACAGTCTGCAAAAGCATTAAAATTTCCTAAGTTTTGCAGTGTTAAAGGTGTCATTTGCTACATTAATGAGGTAACTTTTGGAAAACACCTGAGGATGGGGGTGGGGAGCTGCCTGCCAAAGAAATCAACATAAATAGAAGGTGGAGCCTCCAGTCCTCCCCTAAGACTGCAGAGGAGGGAAGAGAGGTTGGAGATGGGCCAGTGGCCAATGATCTAATGAGTCATGCCTACTTAATGAGGCCTCTGTAAGAGCCCCAAGTGGAGAGGCTGCTAGAAACTTCTGGGCTGGAGAACACGTGAAGGCTTGGGGGAGAACGGTGTACCTGGAGAAGTCATGAAAGTTCATCTTTCCCCCACACCCTGACCTATGCAGCTCTTGCATCTAGCTCTTGATTTGTGTCCTTTATTATCTGTAGAGTGAATGAAAGAGTCATCGGGTTTTTCCATCCTCCCACCAAAGATAGACCCCTGTGGGCCTACATGCATGCCTGATGGCGGGCACCTGAGGCAGGGCGTGGTTGTGTGAGAGTGGGTGCAGCTGAGCCAGAGATTGGGCTTATAAACAGAAGCAGCAGCAGCAGAGAACAGAGTGAGGCAGCAGAGGACCTTGTGGGGTGCAGCAGAGAGCACGAGAGACTGCCTGAGAGCCTGAGAGAATGAAGATTTACTGGGGGCTGGGAGGCCAGTCAGCTTCCCAGCCCCCCTGTCCCCTAGCCTGTCCTGTACCTGGTTGCCTCTCTGCAAAACATAATTAACACTTTTTGCTTCGCTCACGTATTCACGTGTTCATCTAGTCTCCGGTTTTTCACACCACGGTGGATTTATTTGGAACTATTAGGAGCTATTTCTTTGATCATACTCAGTCTAGAAGCTTTAATTTAAAATTAAATGCATTTAAAATTTCATTAAAATATATCCAGTAGTTCAGAAGCTATGTGTGTTTTGTTGAATGCTTATACCATTCATGCGGTGGCACAGAAAATAGCCGGCACAAGAAGTGTTAAAAGCCTAAAATGCCACTGTAGGGTAAACAAAAGAGTCATCAGGTTTTTCCGCCCTCCCCTCAATGATAGACCTCTGCAGACCTACACACATGCCTGATGGCGGGCACCTGGAATAGGGTGTGCGTGAGTGGGCACACCTGAGCCAGAGACTGGGCTTATAAGCAGAAGCAGCAGAAGCAGCAGCAGCAGAGGCAGGAGAGAACAGAGCATGGAACAGAGGACCATTTGGGGTGCAACAGAGACCACGAGAGAATGCCTGAGAGCCCAAGAGAGTGAAGATTCTCTGGGGCTGGAGGCCTGCCAGCCTCCCAGCCCCCTGGCCCCCCTTGCCTGGCCTGTACCTGACTGCCTCCCTATAAAGGACGTTAAAAGCCTTAAAAAAAAGCACCGAGGGCTCCAGAACTCCTCCTTTGACCCGTCTGCGCTGCTCCATAGACAACCTGCGCCTTCCTGCCGCTACAGTATCCTTTATAATAAATCAGTGATCTACTATATAAACAGGTTTCCTGAGTTTCCATGTCATTTTAGCAAATTAATCAAACCTGCAGTGGGTGTCCTGGGAACCTCTAATTCATAGCCAGTAGGTCATAAGCCCAGATATTAATCTGGACTTGTGACAGGCACCTAAAATCTGAGGAAAGAGTTGTGGGAAATTGTCTGTAGCTGTAGGTTCATAAGAAGCTTAGGTAACAGCCTGAGCCTTGCAGCCCAGGTGGTGTTAGAAGACTAAACCCTTAGCTGTGGAATCTGATGCTATCTCTGGGTAGATAAGGTCAGAATTGAGTTGAATTTTCAGGTACCTGCTGGTATTCGAGAATTATTTATTGGTGTGGGAAACATACCCACACCCTTGTTGAAATAGACCTTCCAGACACCCCTCAGTGATGCAATTCCCTTATAAAAGGGATCCAAAAGAATCTTCATTCTCTATTCAAAGAACTGAGGTCACAGGAAAGCACCTGGAGGATAAATGGAAGTGATCAGGTTTTTTCCACCCTGCTGCAATTAGCATCTATGATCTACATCTGTGGTCTTACACGCATGCCTGATGGTGGGCTCATGGAGTATGGCGTGGGCGTGCATAAGTGGGCACATCTGAGCCAGAGACTGAGCATATAAGGGCGGTTCAGAGGATGGGGGCGGCAGCAGAGAACTGTGGCAGAGTGCTGTGGAGAGTGTCAGAGAACGGCTAAGAGAGAAGGAGTGGGATTCACAGGGGGGGCCCAAGTTGCTGTCTCCCTGCTGGCTTGTCTCCCCTAACCTGTGGGGATGATGCCAAGGGCTCCAAGATTCTCTTTCAAGCTGCCTGAACTGGCGATGAACCTACCTGGTCTGGGATGGCTGCAGAACAATACCCCTCCCCCAAAGTTGGAGAGATGGACAGGCAGACGCTGAGTCAGTGTTCACCCGAACAGAAACTCTGCTGGAGTCACACTGGGCTAAAGTCTTTACAGGGCCACCTAACTGTGCTAAAGCCAAAAGTGCCTGTTTTTGAGACCAGAACTGCAGAACTGCCAAACCTTGGTGGGGGTGAGGGGGTGCAGGGGGAGACATATTTTCCTGCTGTTTATCTCCAGGAGTTTCACAGAATCTCAGGGTGAAGAGCAAAGAAAACTCCCTCCTTCTGGTGGAAGGAGGTGAAGAAACCATTGGAATGTGCCCAGAGCTCTCTGATCACACTCACCTGCCAAGAAGAGCAGTCCCTGCTTGAACCCACCAGTCTTCTTGTTTCACCTCAAATAAGGGAGACTGGCAGAGGTGACTGAGATGGTCTATAAAGATCACATCTCAAGGCCATGGGTCATAAGAAAATCTGAGTCCTGCCCTCACATCCTACAACCACATCGTAAGGCTTCTATATAGTTAGGGAATTGGAATGGAAGCAACTGCATGTCTCAGATCTTATTTAGGAAGAAGTCGCCATGGAAACACAAAGAAATAGGGGACACAAAAATAAGGCAGGACAGGAATTTAGCCTCTGACATATCCAGTCATGCACCGAACAGTGACTTTCTGGATAGCATACACAACTTGGCTCCCAAGTTCCCATTGCCTCGGGACCTCAGTGTTTTACATCAGCCTTACACATTCTGTGTCTACCACGTCTCTGGATAGATCATTTCCCCTTGTGTTTGATTTAATCTCATATTGTTTTGTTCATTATAGCCCCTAAGAACACAAAACCCACTGCAAAAGTTGCCAGTAAGAGGCCACATTGAGTAATTGGAAACAAAATTAAAAGTAATTAAGGACTATAAAAGAGGAAAATCAGTGATGATTATTGCTCGCCAGTCAAGCATGTCCAAATCCACCAGAGCTAAGATCCTGAACTGGAATGAAGTTGTGGAAGCTGTTAAAAGATCTGCTTCATTGAAAGCAGTGAGACAAACAAAAATTTGAGAAAGGCCTGTATCAGATATGGAGAAACTTCAACCTGGATTGAAGAGTTGACACTGAAGCACACCCTCTCAGCACCGCGATGCTCAAGCAGAATTTATTTGCAATGTTGAAAAGCCTGAACCCAATGATGATGCAGAATCTGCTGCTAGTTCTGGGTGGTCTAAATGATTTAAGAATCTTTTTTCTTTTTTTTTTTTTTTTAATATATATTTTTATTGTTATTTATGTCTTTTACATTTTGCATTCCCCTAGGATAGCCCACCACCAATTCACCCGTGATCCATCTCCATGGTCCCTTGTGAAGAATCTTTTTTCATTACCTGATGTGAAAATGAGTGGTGAGTCTGGGAGAGCTGATGTAAAGGGAGCTAACAAATGTTTGGAGACTCTAGATAAGCTGGTCGTGGAGGAAAATTACTTGCCAGAGCAAATCTTTAATATGGATGAAACCTCCCTATCCTGAGAATAGATGCCTCAGAGGACTTTCATCCATAAGGAGGCCAAATCAAAGCCAGGTTTCAAGGCGTTTGAGGACACAATAACAGTCTTGTTTGGGGACAATGTTGCAGGCTACCAGTTAAAACCCCAATTCAGTGTAGTCTAAGTGTACAGTGTTCACAAAGTCTACAGTAGTGTAAGGTAAGGCCTTAGAACATTATATTCACTTCCCACTCAGTGACTCAGAGTAACTTCCACTCCTACATTTGCATAGATTATGTACCATATTCTATCTTTTATATCATACCATGTCTTTCTTAGGTCTAAATATTACATACACAAATACCATTGTATTTTAAGTGCTGGCAACATTCAGTACAGTGCCAGGTTGTACAGGTTTGTAGTTGAGGAGCTACCTTATAATGCAGGTGTAGGTGTGTAGTAGGCTATGTACCATCTAGGTTCGTGTAATTACACTCCATGACATTTGCACAAGAACAAAATCACTTGAAAATGCATTTCTCAGAACATAACCCGTTATTAAGGGATGCACCTTTGTGCGATGCATCACATTGAGGACTGGAATCCTTGCCAGAGCTTTAGGCATGAAAAAGATATAAATAGAATCCAAACAGAAAAAAGTGTAACAGCATGATTTTTTAAATCTGGAATGCCCTAAAACTCCAACATCTCACCGACACTCACTTCCTGGTTTTGATTTCTTTTGTGAAAAAAGTGTAGGCCAGGGATTTTTCCCTTTGGACTTTTGGTTGAAATAAGGGATAAAAGTTTGTCTTTCACTCATGTGGTACTCTGGATTCTGGGATTAGATACAAAACATTTCTTTGGTGTTTGTGGCATGTGAGTGTGTGTGTGTGTGTGTGTGTGTGTGTTCCATGTGATTTGTAAACATTGTGTTGGGTACTCATAATTGGTTGTTGGTTGATAATCCCCACCCCCACCCCACCACGTAAGAATAGGAACTTTGCCTGGGATACTGGTACATTGCCCCTTTCAAACTTGGTCAATATGTAGCTATAAGGCCACAAAAGCAAAAGATTATTAACATGCTTGTTTTGGGGAAACGGCATAGCACAGTGTGACAGGGAAGAGAAACTGTGAGTGCCACAGCAGACTGGCCTCTGTTGTGGGTCGTTTAATTGAATACAGTGTCTAACTGGAGACTAAATCTTGAGTTAGAGAGAGAAAAACGTAGTTTAAATTGTTCTTGGCTTGCTATTTTGCAAGTTGGGAGAGCAGAGTCACAGATGGTTGGAACTTTGAGAGGCAGAATCCCTGGGAAAGAGGGAAATTTTTAAATAACAACTACCCTGGACTTCTGATAATAGAGCAGTATGCTCTGAAACTCCTAAGAGGAAAGTTTGCACTTTACCTTTGCCCCTTGAATTCATAAATGTAATCAGTCTTTGAAATGTAAACATCCTGGGAAGAGCAGGGCTAAAACACTGCCTTGAGGTACTGAAGAGGGAAAAATGTCTTTTTTTAAATAAGAAAACTTTCCCTTGACTTTTTAATTGCTATTACAAATGAAAACACACACTCACATAAAATCAAAAATAGGAAAGGAAAATAAAAAATTATAGAATGTGTTTTCTGGATAAGAAATCTAGATAATTTAATTTTCTTTTAATACTACTTAGCTAGTTTTCCAAGTCTCTTTTGGAAAATTAAGGTTAATAATAAAGTTAATGAGATTAATAATAAAATAAGATCAATAAAATTAACTTTAATAATGGAAATTCATTGTCTACATCATTCTACTAAAATGTTTATTGAATTTAGGCTTACTTTTGGAACTAAAAAAGTGTTAATGCACCACTGAGGGGTACCCAGGGTCCCCAAAATATTAAGAGCTGTACACTCTAAAAGGGGTGCAGCCATCCGTGTGCCCAAAGACAAAAAAGTAGACACTTAGTATGAAAGATTTTTAAAGTAATTGGTGTGCATAAAGAGAGAGAAAGAGGAAAGGATTTCAAACAATTTTTTCTCAATAAAACTCCAAAAATTGTCCATCCCCACATGGGCAAATGTCCAGCCAAAAAGGCCTGCCCAGAATTGGGGTGACTGAGGCCCAAACTCTTGCCACAAATCTCAGGTACCTTCTGGCAGGAACCACAAAAAAGGGGTATGCAGGTGCCAGAGAGCTGGGACAGAAGGAAAGGCACAAAATTCAAAATATACCACATAATCCACCACTCAGTCAAGATAACAGTTGCCATCCTCTCTCCCAAACTGCTTATGTTCTAGGATCAGCTTCTCAATGTGATTCTCACCCATGGATCTATTTCTAGTATCTTTTCAAGATGTCTCTCCTCCATGTGTGTCTCCTCCTTTGCTCCACCTCTACTTATATGCCCACCTTGCTTCTTCCCAGCTGCCCCCCATTCAGGAAGCCTGGTTCATGGCATACTGGGACTTGTGATACAACGTGACTGCATGTTAGTGGGGTTGGGGAAATGGTGCCCAATCACTGTGGTACAGTACTTCCCCCCTTTCATGGAAGTGATTTGTAACAGAAGTTTGTTTGGTCTGTGAGTAAAATGTGTCTTCTTTCATGAGAAAATTTGAAACACATGTTATAGAAATTATAAAAAAGTGTAAGTCTTTTCATCTAAATGGATGCTGGTATAACACAGTTTACAGTGACTGACAATTTAAAATTAGAAAAATAAAGTTTAAGGGTTGAAAGTTCTACTTAATGTGTAAAATTGAAGAGAATTAAGATAAAAAATATTAAGAAAAATACCTATGTAAGTAAAGAAAGATGTGTGTATTTTGTGAAAAAGGAAGATACAAAAATTTGAAATTTTTTTTTGAAGGAAAGGAAAGATTTAGCTTCAAGATGAAACTGGTTTTGTTTGAAATGGGATAATAAAAGAAAAGAGGAAAATAAAAGGAATGTGTGAAAGATTTGTGGGAAAGAAATCTGGTCTTAAAATAAAAAAACCAGTTTTACCAGAATGGGAACAAGGAAAGTTCTAAATGAAAAAACAAAGTGTTATATGTAAGATCATATGAATTATTATGAAATAATTTTAAGTTAAGCTTTAATGTCAATAGTATACTTATATGAAACCAAACTTTAATTTCTTGCTCTGGTAACCTCAGTTTGTTTATCAGTGTCCATTAATTTATTTTTACTTTGTTTTGTCCATTTAGCGTCTTTGTTTCCTTACATTGCTCATATATTGATGAAATCATCAAACGTGTCTTTCTGACTAATTTTGTATCACATAACTGCCCAAAAGTTCCTTCCATTTTGATGCAAATGACAGAATTTCCTCCTTCACTTGTGTGTATAAAACACATCGTCTTAATTCAATCATCTGTCAGTAGACACTTAAACTGCTTCCACATCTTAGCTATTGTAAGTAATGCTGTAATAAATATGGTGGTGCATTAACCGTTTGAGTTAATGATTTCATATTCTTCAGATAGGTATCCAAATGTGGGGTTGTTGGGTCAAACGGCAGTTCTAGCTTTAGTTTTTGAGGAAGATCCATACCACTTTCCACAATGACTGCACCAATTTACACTACTACCAGTAGTGTGCAAGGGTTCTCCACATCCTTGCCAACACTTGCTGGTAACTATATTTTTACATAAACCTTTCTTACAGGTGTGAGATAATACCTCATTGTTGTTTTGAATTGCATTTTCCCAATAAGAAGTGATGATGAGCATTTTTCATCTGTCTGTTGACCATCTGTATGTCCTCTTTTTTAAAAAAAAAATTTATTTTTGCGTACAAGCTGGGGTGCAGGCCAAAGGCATGAGGCGGTGTGAGGGTTTACCAGAGAGAGAGTGGGAAGCAGAACAGGCAGATCAAACGAAATACACTGCTGAAGGGAGCAGCGGGCGAGGCAGGAGAGGTCTGCCACACCATGTGGGATTCTCCCCGGCCGGGCATCGAACCCATGTAACAGCCGCCAACTGCTCCACAGCGCTGCGCTAACGTGTTGCGTCACCAGGGAGGCCCCCATCTGTATATCCTCTTTGGAAGTGTGTCTGTTCAGATCTTCTACCTATTTTGTAACTGAATTTGTTGTTGTTAAATTAGATGAGTTCTTTATATACAGTGGATATTAAGCCCCTATAAGAGGTATAACATACAAATATCTTCTCTCATTCAGTAAGCTCTTTCGTTCTATTGTGAATAGAAGACTTTTAATTGGATGCAGTCCCAATTGTTTATTTTTGTTCATTTCCCTTGCCATTGAGGTGGAGTCTTCCATGATGGCATGGAAGGTATTGTCTATGTTTCCTTTTATGCATTTTATGGTTTCAGGTCTTACAGCCAGATTTTTAATCCATTTTGAATTTATTTTTGTGTGCACAGTGACACAGTGATCAAGTTTTATTGTTTGTAGGTGGCAAGGCAGTTTTCCCACCATTTGAAGAGATTTTCTTTTCTCTATTGTATGCTTATGGCTCCTTTGTTATGGGTTAAGTGTTAATATCTGTGTGGATTTGCTCCTGAGCTCTAAATTCGGATCCATTCATCCATGTATTTATTTTTATTCCAATATCATACTGTTTTACTTATTGTTGCTTGTGATTTAAAATATTGGGTAACATAATACCTCTACTTTTCTTCTCCTTTTCCTTAAAATTGCTCTAATTATTTGGAATTTTTTTGTGGTTCCATATAAATTTTAGTATTTTTGCTTTAATTCCTTAGAAATTATCATTGGAATTTTGATATGGATTGTATAGGGTCCATACATTGTTTTTGGTAGGATGGTCATTTTGATTATATTAATTTTCACAGCCCATGAACAGGGTGCATACCTTTCCAACTCTTTCTGTCTTGTCCTATATCTTTTAACAGCACCTTACAATTTTCTTTGTATCTTTCAACTCCCTTGTTAAATTTATTCCTAGGTATTTAATTCTTTTCTTATATGGTTGTAAATGACATTTTTTCACAATTTCTTTTTCTTCTTGCTTATTATTTACATTGTGAAGTTTTTGTTTATTAATTTTGTAGCCTTGCCACTTCACTCTAGTCATTAGTTGTTTGTTTTTTGCGTGTAGACATGGGGTATAGGCAGTGAGAGGATTCACCAAAGACAGAGTTGGGAACAGAACAGGCAGATTTTATTGAAATTCACTGCTAAGGGGAGCAGCGGGTGAGACAGGAGAGGTCTACTACGCTGTATGTGGGTCAGCTCCCTGGCTGGGGATCAGACTCAGGTGGTAGGGATGATAGTGCTGAGACTTAATCCGGAGGTACCCATTAGTTGTTTCTAATAGGTGGAGTCTTAAGGATTCTCTCTCTCTCTCTCTCGTTCCACATTTATATATATATATACACACACACATATACGTGTATGTATGTAATATGTAGACAATATATATAATATCACATCACCTGCAAGTAATGCAAATTTCACTGCTAAGACCTCTACTATTAAATTAAATAGGAGTGGTGAAAGTGGGCATCCTTGCATTTTTCCTGAGCTTAAAGGAAGAGCTGTTAGTTTTCCAGTATTGAGTAGAGTATGGCTGTGGGTTTATAACTTATGACCTTTATTATGTCATAAGGCAATACCTTCTGGGCACTACTCAGTGCTTCATAAATTGAGAAGCTTTCCACTGTAATTCATGGGAACAGAAACTAATCCCAATACTGTAAACCCAGTACTGTAAACCCTGAGGATTGCTTGTCCGGCTCTTTTGGGGGTTTCTTTCCCAGGTTTCAAGAAGTTTGTCACATGCATGCACTGATCAGAACTCAGTTAAAGACTTGAAGGGACCCCTGCAGGTCACTGGAATTTTCCCTTATTCTCCACTAGTCTTCTTGTAAACTCAGACTTGTGGCTTTCCCTGAATGTTAAGCTGTCTCCTTACTTCAGGAGTAACAGCAGACTTTGCATGGTCTAGTTATCTCCACGACAAATGGGGAAAGTATCTTTGGGGGGTAAGCTGGGACAATCACAGGCTCACTTCTTCAAATCTCGCTTCTCTCAAGAATCACTTCTTCTGAAGTCCAACTTTGAGAACCATCGCTTAATATATTTATCAGGAATTTTAGTTGTTTCATGCAGGAGGAAGATTAAGTTTGGTTACTCTGTCTTTTCTAGAAGGAAAAGTCGCACAACGCTTTTTAACCACTAGGCCAAGACTTTGCACTTCCTCATTCTCAGAATATTAACTGACACTTTATTTGCATAATGGCAAGCAAGGGAAAGATTTTATTATCAAAGTAGGAGTACATGTGGACATCATTCATAAAAAAGTAAAATTTTTAATTGTAAAAAATAGAATATAAGACCAAATATAAACATGTAGTTTAATTAATATAAAAAGGGGTATATTCAAAGGTAGCAGTTTGGGCAACTGTATTATTATTAAAAATGATTATACTGAAATTACTTTCATCAGTTTAAAAGTTAGTAAATTTCTTTTTTTTTTTTAAAGATTTATTTATTTATGCATACAAGCTGGGGCACAGGCCAGAGGCGTGGGGCGGTAAGAAGGTTCACCAGAGACAGGATGGGGAGCAGAACAGGCAGACTGACAGAAACACACTGCTCAGGGGAGCAGTGGGTGAGGCAGGAGAGGTCTGCGGGGCCATGTGGGAATCTCCCAGGCTGGGTGTTGAACTTGCGTCGCCGGTGCCAACAGCTCTACAGCACAGCGCTCAACCTCTGTGCCACCAGGAAGCCCCAAAAAAGTATTTCAAATGGAGAGATATCATAGTCTTTAAGCAACACGAGGCCATTACTTTTTGAATGATAGGAAAATGACCGTAGACACCATAATTCCTGAAGTCACAGGAACTAGACACTCTGCTCACCTCTCACTTGAAGTGGCTTATGCATCTTAAATTTTTATTGTTAATAGCAGAGCACAAAGTGACATAACACACTTACAAGATTGTATAAGACATAGATTCCAGAGGGAAAATCTATTTATTATAGTACAATTGTCCTAACACCTTCTGGAACATGAGAAAAAGTAAGGCAGCACTATATTTCTACAAATGATTCATTATAAATTGTGTATTTTATTATGGTGGGCTTGCTATAGAGACAAACTTATGTGGCACTGTATACTATGTTCATTTAGCCACACAACTCCGTTTACCTATCTAAACATTTCCTTGTTCCTTATATGACTTTGCCACATACAACTATATGACACAGTAATTTTTCAAGTAGGATTTCAGAGAAAATATATCAATAAATCTGATAAAATATAAGCAGATTTCAAAACATGTGGCATGGGTAAAGTCAGGGTAGATAGCCACTGGGAAAACCAGGAATTTGTCTTTACATAAATTGGGGGGAATTTATGTACGGTAACTCTTTTAGAACTCTGGAGTCTATTCAAAGACTTGCAGCTTCCAAGGGAAGACCTGAGTAATGTTTCTGTACTAGGGCAATCAAAGGGAGTCACAAATATGGGAAGTTTAGAAAACTACCATTATGCCCAGGGAGAGACACAATCTTAGAAAACCTAAGGCTGGATGCAGTCCCGGGCCTGAGGGACAGGAAAAGGTTGGTGGAGAAAACCCGAGGAGAGACCAGAGTCAGCTGAGGCAACTGATCAAGAAGGAGCTGGGGCTGAATACCCTCGGTAAACCCACTGCTCTAGCCTCCTGCTGAGCATCTCCAGATGAACGCAAGGGACACTGGGAGGTAGGAAGCTGCCTCCCCACCTAAATCCTGAGCTCCAGACAATAATTGTTCAAATAGCCACACACCTACCAGCCCAGGTAGTTTGGAACTGTGTCTTCATCTGCTGTGGGGTTTACTGGAAATGTCCCTGCACTTTTCATTGTCACCCCACTCCTGTCCCGGATCACCTACCAACCCCGGACAGACTGTACCAGGACGTCACCTTGGGAGATGCAGTGTCTCACCCCACAAAGACCTGATGCTAGGGAATCTGCGCGTATAGGGCTCCCAGAATGCACCGGCGTGTACAGCACTGCAGATGAAGTCTTCAGGTCAGGGTCACAGCTCCACAACACCCTTCCTGACGCTCCCACCTACATGCCGCAGGGAAGTCCAGAAAGCCAACTGCACACACCAAAGTGTGTAACCCCAAATTCATGACACCTCCATTGCTGTTATTCTCTCCAGTGACAGTGAGCTCTGGGGAGTAAATTCATATTCTGTTCGTGGACCAAGAGTAGCACCGACGGACTGAGCGCGCCTGTAAGGCCCCACCTGGAGCTCACTGACCAAGCCTCCTGACCTGACGGGGAGTTTGTGAGGAGCAGGCCCCAGAGGGTAACCATGTGGCTGAGGGGCTGAGCTCTACTGGGGTG
>PVIJ01023472.1:0-14213 GCA_004024925.1 Scalopus aquaticus | reverse complement strand
CAGTCTTGGAAGCTTGTGTTCTTCTCATTTTATCCATTTCTTCACACGTTTCTATTGGTTCACAAACACATTTTACAGCATAAAGTATAATCCTCTGTATTTCGAGCTATAGTTTGTAACCTCTTCGCTTTCATTTCTGATGCCAAGCACTAGGTTTTTCTCCCATTTTACTAACTGAGAGTATAGATTTTTTCTATTATATGACAGCTGGTTATTAGAACCAGCTTTATTATCATGGAGCTTTTGCACTTTTTTCGCTTGTGTTCATTTAATTCTACACTAATTTTCAGTTTGCTGCAATTGTGATGAGAGGGGATAATTGATATGATGTCAGTGTTCAACCTTCTCACATATCAAGACTTTATTAATTTTATGGCATAATGGGCCTCCCCGGTGGCGCAGCGGTTAAGCGCTGCGCTGTGGAGCTGTCGGCAGCGGTGACGCGGGTTTGACGCACGGCCGGGGAGAATCCCACATGGTGCGGCAGACCTCTCCTGCCTCGCCCGCTGCTCCCCTCAGCAGTGTATTTCTGATCTGCCTGTTCTGCTCCCTGCTCTGGCTCTGGGGAACCCTCTCGCCGCCCCACGCCTCTGGCCTGTACCCCAGCTTGTATGTAAAAATAAAAAAAAATAAACCTTTAAAAATATAAAAAAAAAAATTATGGCATAAACAGATGTTTACAACTTTGCTCACGGGTTACAGGTTCAAGCTGTACGAATGTGTCCTTCACACCTGCCCACACCAGAGTCCCAGCACCCCCACTCCACGTAATGTGGGCCCCCCAGCCCGAACACACTGCACTCCGTTGGCCTCAGCCCTGCGGTCAGATGACAAGACTTGCTCATTGGCTGGTTCTGACTAATTTCCTGTGATGTGTCTCCATATTCCCGCACACGTCGGTGAGTCTGTCCATCATCTGTGTTTCTCCTTCTGCTCAGTTGATTTATCCTCATTCTCTACTGACCAAAACATGCTGAGGCAAAAGGCAGGATTCACCCCTTGTTGTTACTGAGTAGTGGCCCCGCACAAACAACCTCATATTTCCGATTCATTCCTGTGTCTTTGGGCAGTTAGGGGATTTCCCAAATTACACTACATACACACGGCTGCAATCAACCTGAGACAAAGAAAAGGTAAACACCTAGAACTGGCTTCCGTGATCTCTGTTGATTGCACTCCAATGGCAAAGGAAGGGAAATAAAAGTAAAAAATTGGATTATAAAACCAAAAGCTCTACACAGGAAACTAAACTATCAGTAAAATAAAAGGAGAAAAGAATGGGGAAAAGATGTGCACATAACACATGTGAGAAAGGACTGATATTAAAACAAATAATTGTCGCGCGCGGTCCCCTATCCAGCAGGGAGAAAGACGCGACTCGGAGGCGATCTTCAACCGGTTCTCTTTATTATTCTTCCTTAACCTCTTTATTGTTCTCTTTTTATACAATTGTTCCACCAATCATCTTACAGAGTAAGTTGTTACAATCAAGGCAATGGGCAAACTGGGCAAACTGGCTCTGACCGGTCTCAGTGATCACGCGTGCACGAGCTCTATATACGTGAACTTCCGGGCTGTAGCTTTCCTGTTTACCCACTCTCAAAGTTCCACCTCCTCTTTCCTTCGCGCCATCTAGCGGCGGACCTACCGCGCCTCACATCTCCCCCTGTTTTATGTATTAAAAGAACGACCATGCCTGGCTTAGGTTGTCAGATACCGAGTGTCACCTTACCCGTCATCGGGGAAATAAGCAAGAGAACTCAGGTCTCAGGCCCCTGTCTTAGGTTGGTGGCCCTCCTACCCGAACTTACCCGTCATTGACTACTGGCCATTGAGAGATAACCAGATATGGGGAGATGTTTCAGCCTCAAGGGCGAGGAATGCCTGATGAAAGGCTATTTGTTGGCGACGGAGGCCTTGTATGGAGGAATGTATCCATCGTATAGCGATGGGGAGGCCTATGAGGAGAAGACCGGCTAGGGCAGCGAGCCCTGCCCATTGGCGGAGAGCGGAAAATGAGGAGTGGAAAAAGGACAGCCAGTCCTCTACTGTGGCAATAGCCACTTTGGTGTTGTTAACAATAAGTATTTCGGCCCGGAGCGCACGCGTAAGGTTGGTAAATTTGAAAGACCAAGAGCCATTAAGGTACATCCCCAACTGCCGGGAGAGATCGGCAGCTCTAGAAAGATTATGATATGGAATAGGCGTTACACAGAGTCCCTTAAATCCAGCAATACAACCCACACCGGACAATTGTTCCAAAATGTCAATTTGCTCTTGAAGCAAGTCCACTCTTTGGTTGACTATCATGATACCAGCATGTAAATGTCCATTAATGTCATTTTGAATTTCCAATGCTGTGGCAACTGAAGCAGAAAGGTTATTAAGTGCGTGTGCCGTGTTGACTGTGGTGGTGAGGGCGACAGCAGCAGCGGTGGCAGCGGTGGCAGCAATAGCAACGGCGGCAGTGATCCCAAAATCGCGCTTATCACGGAGAAGCGTGGTTAACTCGGCTTGGTCTACTATAGCCGGGGCTGGAATGTAGGTGGGGATGCGTGTGACAACAGCAGAGTCCGCCTGCCCTGTGTCCCAGCAGGTGGCAATAAGGCACCGTGAACTTGAACAGTTCAAGTGAGCCGAGTCATGTCCTATAGAAACAGTGAACAGAAGAAAAAAGAAAGGGGAAACGACACATACAGGTGCAGGACTGAAAGTGCCCTTTTTGTATGGCGTAGCAGATATATTAATTCTATCAAACAGAGTAAGGGTAACATTCCAAGTCCAGGCTGAGAGAGTCTGAGTCATTAGTGAGCGGCATCGGTGTCGGCCATGCCTTCACCAAGGTCCAGAGTTGTCGGTGATTCTTCATCAGTGGATTTTCCATGGTCCTGGCAAGTGCGCACCATCCTAGCAGGCACCCAAACAGGAACTTCAGCATTCTGTGGAAAAACACAAACCGAACCTCGGTGCCATCGCAGGACCGGGTCAGGGCCTTTCCATGTGCCCGTTAATATATCTTTCCATTGGACAAAAGACTTGGACAGGGCCTCTTCTGGACCCCAATGCCTCTTAGCGGGCGAACGGCCTTGGTCATCCAAATTTAGAAAATTATGTACATACAGAACAGTGTCAATTTGTTGTTGAGGGGTTAAAGCAACATACGTTTTTACTATATGATGGGCGGCCCCTCGAAAAATGGAAAAGCGTTTTGTGAGGGTGTGTGCATTTACATGCCACTTGTTATGGTAGGTAGTGGCGGATTGGAGAGTGGGGAGAGCAACAGTAGGGGACTGGCTGTCCCTGTATAGCTTGTGAGATTGCCGCGGCCATCACCTGTCCCTGTATGACTGGACCTGATATATCCCTACATATTTTAATGTAAACCGGAAGTTCTTTCCCTCTCCACGGACGGATAGCGTCCTTACACCATTTATTTGCCTGTTTATATGTAAGTTGTTTTATTAGAGGCATAGCAGTATCAATATCTGAGAACACTTTGTCTGCTGTCTGCACTAAGCGGTCCACAAATTCTGAGTACGGCTCAGTGGGTCCCTGTATAACTTTTGACAACTGAGAGTGCATGTCACCGGTACCTCGTAGGGTTTTCCAGGTGCGCTGAGCGGCTGTTGCTATTTGGCTATAGATGCCGGGATGATACTGAATTTGATTGTGAAGCCCAACATAAGCGCCGGTGCAGGTCAGCATTTCAGTATTATATTGTGGGTTTTCTGCAGCAGCGTTACGCCGTGCAGTTTCCTGACAAAAATCATGAAATAAAACCTTCCATTCCAAAAATTGACCCCCTGATAGCGTTGCTCTACAGAGATTATTCCAATCCTCAGGCGTGAGGTATTGCTGCCCTATGGACTCCACGAGTGACACAGTGAAAGCCGCCTGGTGACCATACGTGTGTACTGACCCCTTTAGCTGCTTTACTACCTTAAAGTCTATTGGCTGATGGGACCGCTGTTGGTTCTGGTCCTCAAACACAGGGTAGAAATATCCTACCTGCTCCTGTAAGATCTGCTGCCATTGCTTGGTATAGCAAGTCAGGCAAGGGCATTGTGGGTGTCCCTTGCAGGTGTCCCTTAATGGGGGTTTCCAGGGTGGAACTGCAGGTTGCGGAGCCTCTGCATAATGCGGCGGAGATCTAAGATCAATTAATTCACCATCCACCCATGGGTCTGATAAGTCTTTGGCTATTTTCTCTAGTTCCTTTACTGGATATAATTGCTGCCCGACCTCTTCTTGCAGGGCAGTCGCCCCCTTATCCGTTAGGTTTTCCATCTCAGGGTCAGAGGAGACTGCGCTCCTATCATCTTTGGCATCCTCTGAGCCTTTTGATCCCCACTCTGACTCTTGCTTAACTTCCTCTAATGCTTGGCTACCTTGTTTTAATAATCCTTTTACTCTTGGCGTCGGGACCATAAGACATGTTTTCACGAGGGCCCACACAGCTAGTGTGGAAGATGAAATATCTTCCTGCTCTCTAAAGGTCCGTCCCAATTGCTCCCACAGCGGTATATTTAACAAACCTTCCTCTAAAAACCACGGTGCCCGTTTTTCTAAATCCCTCATGAAGGCCCGTACTGCCGGACTCTTTAACAGAGTCCCATTTGTTTTTAACAGCTCTTGTAATGCTAATTCTACTTTCAGTTTGGAGGCTGAAGTCCCCATGTCTCGTCCGTCACAGCGGAGCTTTTAGTTAAACCTGCTCTTAGGCAGAATCGTCCGTCACAGCGGAACTTTTAGTTAAACCTGCGCAGAATCGTCCGTCACAGCGGAGCTTTCAAACCTGCCGTTACGGCAGCCTGCTCGTAAGCAGAATTGTCCGTCACAGCGGAACTTTTAGTTAAACCTGCAGAATCGTCCGTCACAGCGGAGCTTTTAGTTAAACCTGCTCTTTGGCAGAATCGTGTGCACAACCTTACCTGATCATCGCCTCCGCTTTTCCCAGCGTCCCGGGTTTCGGCACCAGCTGTCGCGTGCGGTCCCCTGTCCAGCAGGGAGAAAGACGCGACTCGGAGGCGATCTTCAACCGGTTCTCTTTATTATTCTCCCCGAACCTCTTTATTGTTCACTTTTTATACCATTGTTCCACCAATCATCTTACAGAGAAACTAAGTCATCTTACAGAGAAACTAAGTTGCTACATTCAAGGCAATGGGCAAACTGGCTCTGACCGGTCTCAGTGATCACGCGGGCACGGGCTGTAGCTTTTCCTGTTTACTCACTCTAAAAGTTCCACCTCCTCTTTCCTTCGCGCCATCTAGCGGCAGACCTACCGCGCCTCACAAACAATTACACGGAAAAAGCAAATACTTCATTCACTGTGATAATAAGCCATAGTAGCAAGTTGAATATACAAAGTTAATTTTCAAAAGTAAGTGGTCCTGCAAACATTCCTAGATAAGTTGCTATGAAAATAAAAATAAAAAACTACCATTCACATGAGTCAGCTCAAAGAAAATACTTAGGTTTGAATCTCACATGATGCATAAGAGCTGTGCGCTGACAGCAAGGACACTCTGAGGATGAGATCAACCGAAGACCCCACACACGGAGGGTCCCACACTCAGGGATGGAGAGTAACTGTTGTTCACATGAGGAGCTTCGCAAGAGAACTGTGGATTTGATGCTCCCCTAATAGAACTCCAGCATCTCCTCGGGGGATGGAGACAAACTCGCCCCAGAGTCATGTGAGAGACCAGGGCCCAGGTCACACACATGGAGGAGAACAAGCTGGAGCTCCCGCCCTGCCCAGTCCCACCTGCCCCAGGCTCATGATGAGGACGACGTGGGCTGAGGAGAGAGCAGGGAACCGGCGACAGGACAGAGAAGGGCCCAGGAACAGACCCGTGTAAAAGCATCGATTTATGTTTTAATGAGTGAACACAATACAGGGAATCTAACAGTCTTTTCCAGGAAAGGGAATGGGACAGCTGGATCTGCACCTGCAGAGAACATTAATCTGGGACACCGACAGCTGTCACAACTTAAATCGTAATGATCACAGACATAAATGTAAAATATAAAGCAAATAAACACTGACAGCTGACATAGCAGAGGGCTTATTTCCCTGAGTGTGGACTTGCCCTTCATGTGGGGCACAAAACGGGCGCAGGTCAAGAAGTAACTGTGTTCCAGACTCTGTAAACAAAACGGTAATATCTGCTAAAGTAAAAGTCATGATGTCAAGACCTGCTCACTGGCTGTTCTCACTGAATTCCGTGATGTGCCTCTGTATTCCCGACACGTCGGTGAGACTGTCCATCATCTGCATTTTCCTTCTGCTCAGTTCATTTATCCTCATTCTCTACTCTCCCGAACGTGCTGTTGCAAAAGGCAGGATTCACCCGTTGTTGTGGCTGAGTAGTGGCCCCCGCACAAACACCCTCATATTTCCAATTCATTCCTGTGTCTGTGGACAGTTAGGGGATTTCCCAAATTACACTACATACACACGGCTGCAATCAACCTGAGACAGAGATAACGTAAACACACCTAGAACCGGCTTCTGTGATCTCTGTGGACTGCATTCCAATGGCAAAGGAAGGGAAATAAACATAAAAAATTGGATTATATAAAACCAAAAGCTCTATACAGGAAAAGCATCAGTAAAATGAAAGGGGAAAAGAATGGGGAAAAGATGTGCACATAACACAGCTGAGAAAGGACTGATATAAAAACATATATCTCAGGCAAGACGACCCCACAGTGCACCGTGAGCCCAAGCACCTGAGCCTGTGTCCCCACAAACCACAGGGGCTCAGTGTCCCCCCAGCTCTATCACCTGATAAGGGACACGCTGATGATGCTGTCAGGACCCCAAAGTCCCAGGCCCCTCCCAGGCTCCTCTGTCCCCAGACCCAGCCAGAACCTGCTATATAGCGAGACACATGCAAATAGGGCCGTCCCCTGCTGCAGAAAACCAGCCCGGCCCACCCTGCAGCTCTGCACAGGAGCCAGCCGGGACCAAGGGCCACTCGGTCAACACTGACACGGACACTCGCCATGGAGCGTGGGCTGAGCTGGCTGCTCCTCGGGGCTCTCCTGGGAGGTGATTCCTGGGGAGCAGGAGACCCTGAGTGGGGAGGGGGCAGGAGGGCGAAGTGGTGGCCGAGAGCCGTGTCCTGATGGGCTGTGTCTGTGTCTGCAGGTGTCCAGGGTGCGGAGCAGCTGGTGGAGTCTGGGGGAGATTTGGTGCAGCCTGGGGGGTCTCTCAGACTCTTCTGTGCAGCCTCGGGATTCACCTTCAGCAGCTACGACATGCACGGGTCCGCCAGGCCCCTGGGAAGGGGCTGCAGTGGGTTGCAATTATATGGTATGATGGAAGTAAGAAATAGTACGCAGACTCAGTGAAGGGCCGATTCACCATCTCCAGAGACAACGCCCAGAACTCGCTGTATCTGCAAATGACCAGCCTGACCCCGAGGACACGGCCGTGTATTACTGTGTGAGAGACACAGTGCGGGGAGCAGGGGGGAGCCCAGACACAAACCTGCAGGGACAGGGCGGGGTTGGGGAAGCCCAGGACCAGCAGGGGGCGCTGGGCCCACAGTGAGCAGATCAGGACTCCAGGGCTCAGGAGATACCAGGGAGCTGGGATTTCCTTCCTGATGTTTATGAGTTATTTATGGTGAATGGGAGACCGTGAGGATGTGAGCATATCACAGTCTGGAAGAAATATATTGATGTTGTGAAACAGGGTTTTTTTAATAAAAAAAATTAAAAAAGGTTACAACAATACCAGAAAAATCCAACACCTGCTCTTGTGGACATAACTCCCGGGAACATGAAAACAAACTCGAACACCTCACATTGCTACATAAAATCTACAAAACCCCAACAGCTGGAATCTCACTGAATCGTGAAAGGAATATCCCTACTCGGGCAGGAAGAAGCCTCGTCCCTTCGTCTTTCCTTTCAGAACTATGTTGACGTCAGAGATGATGCAATAAATCAACTAAAGGAAAGAGAACACAGATGGGACAGGTTATAAAACTGCCTGTGTTCACGGTGACATGAACGTCTACACAGAAAATGCAAAATGCTTCACCGTGATCACATGCAACTGTAGAAAGTTTACAGAGTTAATTTTCCAAAAGCAATTTTCTTGCAAACATCCAGTAGATAAGATGAAAAGAAAAATTAAAAAATGCCATTTACATTAATAAGCTCAAAAAGAGATTACTATGGTTGGAATCTTACACATTGCCTAAGAACTGTATGACAAAAACAAGGACACTCTGTAAATGTGATCAACCCCACACATGGAGGGTCCCACACTCAGGGATGGAGAGTGACTGTTGTTCACATGAGGAGCTTCCCCAGGGGAACAGTGGATTTGATGTTCAGCTAATAAAACTCCAGCATCTCCTCGGGGGATGGAGACAAACTCGCCCAGAGCCACGTGAGAGACCAGGGCCCAAGCCACACACACGGGGGAGAACAAGCTGGAGCTCCCTCCCTGCCCAGCCCCACCTGCCCCAGGCTCGCGATGAGGACGAGGTGGGCTGAGGAGAGAGCAGGGAACCGGCCACAGGACAGAGAAGGGCCCAGGGACAGACCCATGCAAAAGCATCAATTTATGTTTTTCACAAGCGAACAAAACACAATGAAATCTCACAGTCTTCTCAGGGAAAGGTGACGGACAACTGAATTTGCTCAAGAAAAGTGATCAGGGTAGACAAACAGCTGTCACAAATTAAATTAAAATGCATGGGGGACACAAATACAAGATGAGAGGGATGAAGCACTGCCCATCACACAGGAGAAACACTTATTTTCTTGTGTGGTAATGACCTTGAGGTGATAGAACATAAAGGCCCAGTTCAAGTAGTTTCCCACATCAGTTGAATAAAAACTGTAAACGCTTTACAGTCTGAGCCACGTTGTTGCCAAAGGCAGGATTCACCCTTTTTGTAGCTGAGTAGAGGCCACTGCACAAATAACCTCAAATTTCGATTCACTCCTGTGTCTTTGGGGAGTCAGGAGATTTCCCATATTACGGTACAAAAAATTGCCACAATCAACATAGACAAAGAAAAGGAACAAAACTCCTGGAACTGCTTCCGTGATATCTCTGTAGACTGGGCACAACGGCAAAGAAAGGAATATAAATGAAAAATATGGATTATATAAAAAAAAAAGACCTTCTGCTCAGTAAAGGAAACTAACAGTAAAATGAAAGCCCCTATTCAATGGGGAATAGATGTGTACATAAGACATCTGAGATTTGACTGACACTAAAACCTACAAATATCTCAGCAAGAAGACCCCACAGTACACCTGTGAGCACAAGCACCTGGGCCTGCGTCCCCACAAACACAGGGCTCAGTGTCCCCCAGCTCTGTCCCCTGATAAGGGACACGCTGATGAAGCTGTCAGGACCCAAAGTCCCAGGACCCTCCGGGCTCCTCTGTCTCCAGACCCAGCCAGAGCCTGCTATATAGCAGGACACATGCAAATAGGGCCGTCCCCTGCTGCAGAAAACCAGCCCGGCCCACCCTGCAGCTCTGCACAGGAGCCAGCCGGGACCAGGGGCCACTCGGTCAGGACGGACGCGGACACTCGCCATGGAGCGTGGGCTGAGATGGCTGCTCCTCGGGGCGCTTCTGGGAGGTGATTCCTGGGGGGCAGAGACCCTGAGGGGGAGGGTTGAGGAGGGAGCAGTGGTGGCCGAGAGCCGTGTCCTGACGGGCTGTGTCTGTGTCTGCAGGTGTCCAGGGTGCGGAGCAGCTGGTGGAGTCTAGGGGAGACTTGGTGCAGCCTGGGGGGGTCTCTCAGAATCTCCTGTGCAGCCTCGGGATTCACCTTCTGCGACTATGCTATGAGCTGGATCCGCCAGGCCCCAGGGAAGGGGCTGCAGTGGGTCTCATCCATTAGTGGTAATGGTGGTAGCACAGCCTACGCAGACTCGGTGAAGGGCCGATTCACCATCTCCAGAGACAACGCCCAGAACTCGCTGTATCTGCAAATGACCAGCCTGAGCCCCGAGGACACGGCCGTGTATTACTGTGTGGGAGACACAGTGCGGGGAGCAGGGGGGAGCCCAGACACAAACCTGCAGGGGCAGGGCGGGGCTGGGGTTGCCCAGGATCAGCAGGGGGCGCTGGGACCACAGTGAGCAGATCAGGACTCCAGGGCTCAGGAGACACCAGGGAGCTGGGATTTCCTTCCTGATGTTTACATGTTAATTTATGGAGCATGAGAGACATGATGTGTGAGCAGGTGTTACCCGGGGACAATAATGTTGATATTAAGAAACTTGCTTTTCAAAATAAACAGGGTAAAACAGTATCAGAGAAAATCTTACACCTAGTCTTCTGGTCAACTGAAATACGACCGAGCTCCTCACATCAGCACATAAAACCTACAAAACACCAAAACGGAGATTTTCACTCACTCGTGACAACCCAGAAATATCTCACTCGGGCAGGAGGGAGCCAGGTCCCTTCCGTCTTTCATTCCAGAATTGAACTGCTCTGTGAGTTAATGCAATAACACAACTAAAGAGAACACAAACTGGGACTTGAAATAACTGTCTTTGTTCACATGAACAACTACATGGAAAACGTAAATACTTCACAGCGATAATAAGCCATTGCTGCAAGTTGAATATACCAAGCTAATTTTCAAAAGTAAATTGTATTGCAAACATTCCAAGATAAGTCGATATGAAAACAAAAATTAAAAATACTATTTACATTAGCAAACTCAAAAAGAAATTACCCAGGTTTGAATCTCACATGATGCATAAGAGCTGTAGGCTGATAGCAAGGACACTCTGAGGATGAGATCAACCGAAGACCCCACACACGGAGGGTCCCACACTCAGGGATGGGGAGTGACTGTTGCTCACATGAGGAGCTTCCCCAGGGAACTGTGGATTTGATGCTCAGCTAATAAAACTCCAGCGTCTCCTCGGGGGATGGAGACAAACTCGCCCAGAGCCACGTGAGAGACCAGGGCCCAGGTCACACACATGGAGGAGAACAAGCTGGAGCTCCCGCCCTGCCCAGCCCCACCTGCCCCAGGCTCGTGATGAGGACGACGTGGGCTGAGGAGAGAGCAGGGAACCGGCCACAGGACAGAGAAGAGGCCCAGGGACAGACCCGTGTAAAGGCCTTTTCCCATGTTTTTAAGGAGCAAACACAATACAGTTGATCACAGACAGTCTTCTCAAGGAAAGATTATGGGAAAACTGGATTTGCAGATTTAATGCAAAGGCCATAACACTTCAGGTTATTACATGGTGGATTTAGACAAACCGATTTTAAATCCATCCCTGACAGTGATCTGCACACAAAGAAACAGTCATCACACGCCGGCAGCAATTGTCAAAAATCAACTCCAAACTAATCACAGACATGTAAAATGTAAAAGATTCTAACCCCTGACAGTTACCAAAGAAAAGCTTTTACATCACTGAGTGTGCACATGACCTTGATGTTGTTCCACAAAAATTACCCAGTTCAGGTAATAATCGTTCTCAGACTCATTAGATGAAAACTGTCAATTCTGCAGAAGCAAATGACATGAGAAAAGCAAAGCAAGCAGCAGGCTTAGGGATGATATCGAGTACGGTGCATGCGAGATATGCCCACTATCAAAAATACGCAAAATGAAAACTCACAGCAAAGAAGGAAAAAACCTAAGGAAACCTGTGCCACCTCCCTGAGCACACTGAGGGTTTCTGCATCTGCGTTTGCCAGGACACTGGTCTGTAGTTTCCTCTCCTGTCCGTGTGTCCCTGTGGGCTCCAGGGTCAGACCCCGCTGGCCTCACACAGTGGCCTGGGCAGCCGCCGCCTCCTCAGAGTCCGGGAGGGAGAAGGTCGGGCCTGGGTTACCCTTGAGGGTTTGGCTGACTCAAGGGCCCCATTATTTGTTCTGGGGACACTTTGATAACTCAAAGACCCCTGGCTTTGTTTTGGGGACACTGATGACTTTTCGGCTGTCTCATTTGTATTTAGTCTATTTAAGTTTTCTATTTCATCTTCAGCCCATCTTGGAAGATTGTATGATTTTAAGATTTTGTCCATTTTTTCCAGATTTTCCAGTCTCTTGGCTCACACACCCCGCAGTGAACAGTAGGATCCTCTGTATGACGAGGTGTGCAAAGAATGTTCTCCTCACTCATTTCTGATTCTATATATTAGAGTTCTTGCCTAGTTTTCTAAGTGAGAGTATAGATTTTGTCTATTGCATTTATTTTTTCAATTACCAGCTGTTCTTATATTGCTATTTAAATGTCTTCTGTATCTGAGTTTCATTTATTTCTATTCCAGTTATTACTTTTTCCTTCCTTCTATTGGACTTTGATTTCATTTGTCCAGATTTCAGTGGTTGCTTCAGCTGTGATGAGATCACTGACCTGGGCTCTGTCCTGCCTATGGTTGGTCCTGCCGGCTCTGTCCGGCCCCTGTGTGGTGTGTGATGGGCCACAGGTTCTGGTCGGTCGTGAGTCCGTGTTCTCATGCTCTGGGGATAAAGTATCTTCTATTTCTCCTTCTCACTAACCCAGTGGTCGGTCACAGAATTTCATACAGTCTCCACATAGTAGAGTTTTTTCTGGCTTTCCCCGTGTGGACAACTCCGAGTTCATGCAGCTGTGATCAGAGAAGGTTATTGACGTGATCTCAGTCATCATCACTGTATGAACACACGTTTCCTTATATGTTTATGGAGGGAACGCAGGTTTATATCAGGGTACAGATTCAGACCTTAAAATGTGTCCTTTCAACCTGCCCAGCACCAGGGCCCAGCAGCCAAACCACATGCCCTGGGCCCCTCCCCCTCATCTCCAACCCCCACTGCTCCTCCCCTTGGTGCCTCAGTTCTGTAGCCAGAGGACAAGTGTTTCTCTAGGCTTGGTACTGAGTGACGCTTTCTTATGTTTTTCTATATTCCACACGTAAGAAAGACCATCCAGCATTTGTCTGTCTCCCTCTGTCGTGTTTCCCTAGCATCATCCCCCACAGTTCAATCCAGATGTTGCAAACTGCAGCATTCATTCTTTTCTTAGGTCGGCTGTGGGTCTGCTGGAATCCAAAAGCTGCTGAAGTCCCCTCTCTGGCTCTGCAGTTCAGCCTCCTGGTACAAGCCCACTAGGCCGATTGAACCAACCAACCCTGGACACTGCAGAGGCGCCTATTAAGTGAAACGAGGGCAGGGTCCTGACTTCCCCAGGACACGAGTAGACACCACAAGGCAGGGCCAGGAGCACCTGGGGAGCCGAGACTGATGTGTAACTCCCTGGCCCCGGGAGTCTCGGCGCAGCCTTGTTAACAAGGCAGAGAACGTTAGAGAGAGTCGCACATCCATTCTTGAGGAAATTATTCCCAGTAAAGTGGGAATAGCCATGAACTTCTTCACTTTGACAAACAAAACCTGCAAAAGACCAACAACTGGAATCTACTCAATCCAGACAAACCAGAACCTCCTCATTAAGGGCCAAGAGATGCCTGGTCCCTTTACAACTTTCACTTTCACAATTGGTCTGAGGTCTGAGCTGATCCAGACTCGCGCACGCAGCCGCAGCCGGACAAGGGGCCACCGAGGACGGACACCCAGCAGGACGGGACCCCGCGGCGGCCAGGACGCTCCGTGTCCAGCCAGGGCCAGCGGCCGCGCGGTGGGTCCCCCTCAGGGTTGAGGCGCGCCCGAGACGCCCTGCTGAACGCTTCCGAATCACGAGAGGTGCCCCCCACATTCGGGGATGAGTGGGCTCCCGGTAACCCCCAAACCAGGGATGGCACAGGAAGGGGCCAGCAGGCCGATCCCAGTGGACACGGGGGGACAATCCCCCCCCAGTCTCAGCAGCCTGAACCCCGCGGTGCTGAGGACGCGCCATGCCCGCGCTCCGCCAGCGCCGGGGACAATCAGAGCCCGAGGTCCCCGCAGCTCACCCCGGGGGGAACAGAACCCCGACCCCACAGACGCCGAGGGCGTGCGGGGAAGTCCGTCACCCAGTGCGATGGGGCCCCGACAAGGAGGCACAAAGGCCCCATCTCCCCCGGGGACCCACGCGGCGCCCCAGGCGCACCCCGGCCCCGGGGAGGAGCCGAAACCTGCCCCATTCCCGAGGGCACAGGACAGGGGTGTCCACTCGGCCCCTGCTGGCCGCTGCGGCCCGGAGCGGTGGGGGCGAGGCGGAAGGACCAGGCGGGGCAGAGGTCAGCGGTCCCCCTGGGATGACGCGATCATGGG
>PVIJ01023471.1:0-14214 GCA_004024925.1 Scalopus aquaticus | reverse complement strand
GGAGGGGGAGGAGGGAGGCGGAGGGAGGGAAGGAAAAGGGCACAAAATGGAATAGAAAAGAACACAAGGAACCATGGAGATGGATCACGGGTGAATTGGTGGTGGGCTACCCAAGGGGAATACAAAATGTAAAAGACATAAATAACAATAAAAATATATATTTAAAAAAAAAGTATTGTACTGCTCTGTAAGTCTGAACTTTGAAGTCTAAAGTTTGTCTAAAGTCAAAGTGGCAGGAAGTACAGGGATTAACAACTAATAAGGAGATTTTCTCAATAGGGATAAAAAATAGGGCTAAACTGTCCAATACATATTTATATAACCTTGCCATGGAACTATGGACCTGCTGAGAAAGTGATCATTGGAACAGAGCTTCTTTATGCAGGAAGCCTCCATTCACTGTGACATGGGGAGCTCCCTGGGGCCACAGAAAGAACATCAAAATGTGGTATTTGGTAACAGGAGTTGGAGCATGTTTCATGGTGGTTGTAGGATTCTCCATAGAAACCTTGGAACGTGCATTAGGGACACAGGTACTGGACTTATTCCTCTTGATATTTCCCATACCTGGCATATTGTTGGTGGTTTGCCTTTACTCCTGTTCACCATGCTTGGATGCCATCTGAACATGGTCTGGGGAAACAAGGGAGTTAGAACACATATAGCCTGTTTAGGGGACCATATTGAAATTCATCTTTGAGAAGACAAGGAGTGAATGGGTAAAGAAGAAATGAAAATAGGCACTGAGGAAAAGAAGACAATGCAAGCAAATGCACTAAGAAAGCAGGAGCACGACAGGTTTGTACCTGGAATATGGATGGGGAGTTGGCAGAAAGACCAGGAGAGGATACTGAGGTCTGCCAGGAAGTGGTTCATGAAAGAACTCTTAAAGAAGGCATTTATAATTGATTCTGATGACAAAGAACAGTTACCAGAGGGTTTTAAGACAAAGATCAGATTCACTTTGGAAATATGATTTTACACAAAACAAAAGAAAAACATCCAGAATGTAAGTATGACAAGGAAAAAGAAGTGGGATCAAGGTTGGCAATAAAGGTACTAAATGTCCCTAACAGCAATAGGACATTCACAGATGTGATCTCATTAGATACTTACGAAAGCAGGTTTAATCTCACTAGTTATCTAGAAATACTGGATAAAACACTAAGCAATAACTTGTGCCAATCTGACTGCATTTTGATACATTAATAATAAATATGGCTGATGAAAATATATATAGCATTGGTGAAAGTACTGTAATTTTAGGTGAATTACTGGGTAGCATCTGTAAACATTTAAAGCTTTGAAAGGGCTTCAGCTGACAACTAGTCATCTAGCCAATGGAATAAAGTCTGCTCTGCAAAGATGCACATAGGCTTGTTGTAGTGCTGCTCACTAAAAGGCAAAAAGAACAAAAAATTATGAAGTTGCTTAGTCTCCTTTGAACTTTCTAGATCCATCCTCCGCCTGTACTGACTCTATTATATGGGCTCCTGGTCCCCTGGTATCCAGCCAGAATCAGAAGATAGGAGGAGGGGGAAGAAGGGGTATTTGTCCCTCACTGGCCCCTCCTCACTGACAGTGCCAGTGCTGGTCATGATTGTGTCCTCTGTGATGACAGAGCTTTACCAAGAACATCTTTCCCCACAGCAACAGTTCTTGTCAGGTGCAGGTAGCTGCTCTGTCCCACTTCCTCTTTATGTCTTGGGGCATAATGGCTTCTCTCCCTAAACACTTGTATCGCTCAAGCTTTATTCATTCACTTCTTGAGTCTGTCAACTTCTCCCTTCCGGATCCCAGATGAAGAATAGACGATGAGTTGGAGAGGGTACAATTGGATAAGACAGAATCTCGGGATTTCTGTGTGATGTTGGGAAGAGAATGGGGGCAATTTCTAGTGGTATTTAATACAAGAGTTTGTGTAACATATGAAGTCAATCTCTCAGGCATTCCCAATGAAACATCCACTGACTGCTGTTTAGGATACCGGGGTCAGGGAAGAAGACCAAAAGGAATAAAGGGCATTGTCTTGTCTCTGAGGAACTTTCAAGGAGAGTTAAGTTTCCATAAACTTGGGCCTCCCCGGTGGCGCAGCGGTTAAGCGCTGCGCTGTGGAGCTGTCGGCAGCGGAGACGCAAGTTCGACGCCCGGCCGGGGAGAATCCCACCTGGCGTGGCAGACCTCTCCTGCCTCGCCCGCTGCTCCCCTCAGCAGCGTATTTCTGATCTGCCTGTTCTGCTCCCTGCTCTGTCTCTGGTGAACCCTCTCGCCGCCCTACGCCTCTGGCCTGTACCCCAGCTTGTATGTATAAATAAAAAAATAAAAAATAAAAAAAATAAATCTTAAAAAAAAAAAAAAGTTTCCATAAACTTGCCCACATCTAGTTCCAGGAATATTTGTTAATTCTTCTGAAAATTCTAGAGCTCATAAAGTAAACCGACAGAGCTTAGGGGTTAAGCATGTAGGTTCTGGCAACCATCTACCTGAACTCACATTCCTCACTGTCTAGCTTTGTGATCTCAGCAAGCTACTAAACCACCTTACTATGGTTCCTTCATGGATGAAATCAGCTCCTCCCTGATTTAGTAGTTAGGAGGAGTAAATGAGTTACTACAAACAAAGATCTTATTACCAAGCATGGCATGTAGTAAGGATTTAATAAATATGGATAGCCATTATCCATACATCCTAGGCCATTTTTTGACATAATGGACACAGAGTTCAGCTGTAAAGACAAAAAGCAGCAAATGCAAAGGACAATGACCTCACTCTGCTTCTTTGCCTATGCCTGTGGTTTGGAGTGTGCAGCCATATAAAAAGAGAACACGAGGAAACCATTATCCAGACAGTCTCATTTCCTTTCGTGATAGGATTAGGAGACTGATGGATCAGGGATGGTTTTGGAAGCATAGTCTTGATTCTAGAAAGGCATCTGATAGAGTTCTACCATGTTCCAGTTCAAATCTCTCCCTTTCCCGGAATTCCCAGAACACCTGCCATGGTGTTATTCTCTCACTGCCTTATGCACCGAGCCCGTGCACTTTCCATTGCAGCAGGAGGTCAATTTGTTCTTAGACAGGACTATCCCTGTAGGTGTGTCGACAGTGTTGCAGAGTGGGCAGACAGCAAGGTTAGCACAAGCAACCGAGGCTTTGCAATCAGACCAACGTGAGTGCAAATACTGGTTCTGCCTCTCAGCAGCATGTGTTCTTGAACAAGTTACTTAGACAGAATCTCAGGATTTCTGTGTGATGTTGGGAAGAGAATGGGGGCAATTTCTAAATGATATCCTAAATGATATCTGGCTTGCTGCCTTACAGAAATTATGAGACCAGATTCTAAGAGATGAACATTTTCAGACAGATAAGAGTAGAAATGATAGGGAAATACCTGCTTTAATTTGAAAAATGTTACAAAAGTGATTCATTTTAAAATAGCCATGAACATCAAATCTGAAATTGAAAACGCCCCCAAATTTCAAAACTTACCTCTTTTTTGTTTCTTCATATTTCAGTGATTAGCTAAGAACAAATAAAACCATCCTGACTAGCCAAGTCTCCCTTCTGGAGCCCTCATGTTGGTCCCAAGGTAGATAAAATGTTCCAAGTGTTTTCAGCAAATAATTTCTCATCCACACACCAAGTAATTTATGAGAAAGAAAGTATATAATATTTCTATGTCATGCAACAGTCATCTTAAACATGTTCACATGTTTCCCCAACTGTAGCACGCATTACTGGCAGTTTTCAGTATTCCATCTCCTTACTTTGGCCCTAGTTTCTCATTCTCTGAATTCCTGAAAGAGGTGGTTATCTTGATCAGCAAGGGTCCCAGAAATCTGACACCAGTTAATACCTTACACAAGAATGAAATACTCACTCCACCTAAAGTAGTGGATCTTATTGGGTTCTAAATGTACAATGGGATGAATTTAGAAAAATATTTTTTTACTGGCAGATAAACTCCATATTTTTTAAATGGCTACTATTTGTTCCAGAATTGAATACTTGACATGAGGCAGAAGAGAAAATACCAAGAGAGAAAAAGCAAGGATTGCCCAAGTAATAACAACATAAGGGCAAGGAAAAAAACTGGGTGTCGAGGAACATTGGGAGGCTGTTGGTCAGACTGGCTCTGCCACTGGCTTACTGTGCCACTCTGGACAAGTCCTATGTATATTCTGGGCCTCTGACATACTCAAGGTCTCAAGTTCTTTCTTTGAAAAATAAAATTATGGCATTACATAAAAGGTTGCATTCTTGGTGCAGAGGAAAAACCTGGCCTGTAGATTTTATGTTTTAGCATAGGTGTTTTGGGTTGGTTTTTAATTTTTTTCTTTCAAGGTTTTTGAAAATGTTTTTAAATACGAAATTTCAGTCTTATAGAAGAGGTGCAAGGATAGTATAAAGGACTCCCAAATATGAGGCTCGCCAGTGGTTATGTTATCTCTGAAACAAGGGAGGTAAGCTGGAGACATAATGTTCTTTTACTGTAATTTTTTCAGTGTATTTCCTCACAACAAGGAAAATCACAGGGGAGCCAAGGAAAACTGCAGTACACTTAACAAAATTCATTGTGCTATTATTGTCATGCAAATTACACCTTGGTTTCTTCTTCTTTGAATAGAATAGCATTATTTTATGAGCATTCCTCAACCTTATGGGATATTCCAGACCTCTACTATGAATATGAGTTTTGTTTAGACATAGTTGTCTTTCACAAAATGCATGTCTCATAGAAGAGCAAGTGACTTCTTTCTTTTGAAAAATCAAAATACATTATATTATTGGATCTGGGCTTTCATGACCGTCAATCAGAGGCCACTGACCTGTTAATTTATATATAAAACTGTTATCTTACATCTCCATTTAGAATTGTGATAGACTTTAAGGAAGTCAGTTTTAAATACCTAAAAACAGTTTCCAATCCTGATATTTATAATCGTTCACATCTCAGGTGATGGCAACTTCATTCTTTCAGAACTTGGGTTAAAACAAGAAGACTCTTCCTCTTCCATTCCATGTTGTAGTTTCAGAAATTCTGTTTGCTCTCCCTTAAAAACATATCCAGAATATGAACACTTCTTGTTACCCTAACTAACACAACTTTTGCCCAAACCACTGCAGTGTCTCACCTGAATTACGGTAGACAGTGTTATAATTTTTGTGTTAATCATAAAACGTAATTTATAAAACTTATGCAGAGAATCTCTATTTGTATCTACTCATATATGTGTTCTTTCCCTTGTTCTTCTTTCCTTCCTAATGCTCCAAGATTCCTTCTTTTAAAATCCTTTACTTTATGTCAAATATAGAATAAGTGATGGAAATTTCTTTTATCACTTGAAAAATGTGCTACTTCCTTTTGGCCTCCTTGGTGCAGATGAGAAATCTGCTGTCATTACATTCTACTCATTGTTCCCCTACAGGCAGTTTGTCATTTCTATCTACTTGCCTTCGTCAGGAGTTTTTTGCCTTTATCTTGATTTTCATAAGTTCATCCATGATGCATATTGGTGTGGAATTTTTTCCTTTCTAAGTTCTTGAATCCTATGTGCATGTCTTGTCAAACTTGAAAATTTTTCAATTTTTATCCATTTTTTTAGTTGTTTCTTACCTCGTTGTTGAGTCTTGAGTTCTTTTCATATTTTGGATACCAGTGTTTTATCAGACATGTGTGGTACAAATATTTTCTCCTTGTCTTTGTCCTATTTTTTTTTTATTCTCTTGGGAGATATTTTTAGAAGGACACCAAATCAAACTCTGGAGATAAAAACTATAAAGTCTGATATTGAAAATCACACTGGACAGGATTAACAGTAAATTAAATAATGCAGGAGATAAGTAAAGTTAAATATATAACAAAAGAAAAAATCAAAAAACAAAGCATAGGAAAATAGAATAAAAAGACAAACAGCATCAGCAAGCTTTAGGAATTCTTCAAACCCCTTAATGTGCTTTTATCTGGAGTTTCTCAAGGTGGGGGAATGGAGAAGAAATAATTGAAAAAATAAAAGCTGCATATTTTCTAAACATGATGAAAATTATGAAAGAGATACAAGAAGCATATAATGTCAAAGACAAAAAATATGAAGTAAATAAAGGATATTTTAATCAAATTGCTGTAAATATAGAAAGAGGAGAAGATCTCAAAATCCAGAGGGTAAAGATAATACAATACATAGAAAGGAACAATGATAAAGTTTCTCATGGGAAGTAGTGCAAGAGAAGACACTCAATTGGTGTCTTTATAGTACTCAAGTACAAGCCAGATTTCTTTCCTGTGGAAATCTTTTAAATTCGAAGATAAATTCTCCTTCAGACATTACGAAACGAAAGCTGAAACAACACATCACCAACGGACAAACACTACAATAAATGTTAGAAGAAGTCCTTCAGGCTAAAGGAAAGTGACACCAAATGGAAATTTGAGTCCACACAAAGGAATGAAGGTTCCCTCCTGGAGTGGTGACTGCATGGGTAAATATATTTTTATCATTATTTAAATGATGTATAAGATACTCAGTTTTGCAAAGAATATTCTGGTATTTATAAAAAATATAATTGTGAATATTAAAATATTTGACAACCCTCCTCCCCCGTTCACAACGACATTATTTACAATAGCCAAGAGATGGAGCCCCACCCCCCCCAGATGAGAAGCATATGCACTGATGGTAGAAATGTGAATCAGTGTATCACCTTCAGTATTACATACACAAACTGCACATGTGCATATTTATGACCCAGAACCCAAGTATTCAGGCCCAAAGACACGTACAAGAATGTTAATAAAAACACTTTATCTAATAGCACCGAACTGGAAATGACCATGTGCATCAGTAGAGGAATGAATGAATACATGCTCAAACGATGGATGACTATCCAGTAATGACAGATGTTTGGATCTCACAATTATAACATTAAGCAAAAAAAAAACAACCCAAAAGAGGAGGCATAATTTCAAAAACAGACAAAATTAATCTATAATATTATAAGTCAGGGTATGGTTGTTCTGGGAGGAAGAAGATAATGCCCAAAAGGGAGCACTAGGGAGGTTTGTGTAGTACCCTTCTTAACCTGGCTTAGGATTGCATGTATGAAATAACTTTGTAAAAATGTATTGAGTCGTCCACATGATTTGTGTACTTTTTGACATTCTTGTTATAATTAAGATATTTTAAAAATGGGGAAAGATTCAAGCAGTGGGAGAACTCGAGGCAGACCTGTTTCATCTACTTCCATTTTCTTTTCAAGGCTAGCCAAAAGTGGGGTTTTACTGTTTTGCCCAACCTGCGCACAAGACACTATGTCCAAAGACTCTATATGTGCAGTTAGGGGCCAATGTATTACTTGACATTCCTTTTACCTGAGTATAAAGGCACCAGTCAGGACACCTGGAAGGGAGTATAAAGAGGAGGCTGAAGTTGCATTATGTGACCTAAATGTCATTTATAGCTGTGTGACCTCCACCTCTTATTGATCAGGATCGAATGAGCAGGAACAAATATTTTGGGGGCTCCCTGCATTCTGTGGCTGACCTGTTGAAAGTTCTACGTCATATCAAGCAAAAGAAGGTGAAGAGAGTGTTTTTTCTGCCTAGAATTCATTTCCCCTTCCTTTGGAAATGAGCCTTCCTCTCTCTCAGTGTTCAGGGCACATGACTTGTGTGACTACACATGTGATATTTTCATGGCTAAGCCTACTTAGAAAACAGGTTGGGGATGAAGCTATTTTTTAGAAGGCATTTATGCTGACCTGAGATTCTGTTAGCCAGAATACAATGCTGATAATTTTGGAATGACACTAATGGTTTTTATGGAACACTGTCTGAAACACGAATGATGCATGTATTTTATTTTCTATTGAGATAATGTTGCTTCATAGCACTGTTTATGATACAGGTACAGGCTCACACCTCATCAGATGTAGGTTACCACACCCACCACCAAAGCACCCATAATCCTTCCCCATGGGCCACTGGTCTCCTCCCTTTTATCTCCAACCTCCATCCCCCTCCCCTGGCAGCATCTTAATTCTACAGTCAGATTTCTAGGGTCTATTTCGGTTGAGTTTTTTTCTATTCCTTTGTTTTGTTTCTTTATATCCCATATAAGTGAAATCATTTTGTTTGTCTTTCTCCTTCCAACTTATTTTACTTGGCATAAATCCCTCCAGTTCCATTCATATTGTTGCAAATATCAAGATTCCATTTTTTTTAAATAGCTGAGTAGTATTCCACTGGGTATAGAAACTACATCTTCTTAATCCACTCATCTACTGTTGGATTCTTAAGCTGTTTCCATAACTTGGCTATTATAAAAGACACACATATGCCTAGAAAACAAAACAGGACTACATTGAGTCAATACGTATGAATGGGAATATATTTGAATGGAAGCATGGAGGCAATTTTACACTTTTCTCTGAATGTATATTATTATATATACATACTTGCTTTTTGGTTGAAAAACTCATTTTATGAAAAGAAATTAAAGCAAAACACAGCTGTGTTTGTGCTGTGAGTAACTTATTTATCATTATTCTTCACTCTCTAGCAGAGGGAATTGGTAACTATGAAGAGCTTGAAAAAAACGTGTTGAGCTGCACCGAAAATGTCAGCAGTTACGCTCTGACAAGAATATGACAGAAAATGAGTCCATTCTGAACAAGTCATTGACATTCAAGGTGGGGTCACAGATGGCTGATGATTTTATCCTTCCAGATAAGTTCCTGTTTGAGGAACCAAATACTGAAGGTTAAAAAAATTCTCTGGGAGTTATGATTTTGTACAGGGCATAAGGCAACAATAACATCATTTGTTTGGCCTTATCAAAATTAATCTCTTAAGCCTTGCTTGATCAGATGGGTTATTCAGATAAGACTCTTCCCACTTGGAAATGGCACAAAGAGCTAAAGGACTGTACAAGATCACTCCAGCAGATGGAGTGATAGGAGCAGGATGTGATATAATCAAGAGTAATATATCATCAGCCCTCAGAGAGACCGAAAGCAGTTTCCCAAGTACATTCTGCAAAAATATGATTGCAAATAACTTGCTTACTCTTACTATATCCCTGGTTACTGTTCTAAATGCTTAAGAATATAAGCTCACTAATTAACCACATTAACCCCTGGCTTAAATTATAATATACCCATTTTATTGATGGGAAAGATGAACAGAGAAGACAAGGAACACAGAACTAAAGGACACAGAACTAAATTAGAATTCAAACCCAGATATTCAGACTTCAGAGCCAACCCTCTTATCTACAAGAGTTACTGCCTACTCAAACGACCTCATTCTAAAATAGCACTACTTACATTTTCACACATAAAGACAAGATAGTCAAAAAGTATTTCGAATTTACATGCATTTGCCCATCTGGTAGTAGAATCTGGCAGTTAATATTTTAGATAGTGGAACTTTTTTAGAAAATTATCTAAACTGACAATCTCTGCCTTCTAACTGAAGTGTTCCCACAATTGACTTTTTAATCTAATTACTGGTAGAGTTGAGTTTTGAACACAGCAGCTTCAATTCAGTTTTTTTCAGCTTTACTGAAGTATCAAAGGTATAGGAAATTATAGGTATACTTAATGTCCACAATTTGGTTTGTTTGGACATATGCACTCTTCTGCAGTGCTATGACCACAATCAAGGAATAAACATACCATCACTTCCAAAATTTTCTTGGTGTTCTTTTGCTTTTGTCTTTTTGAACCCAAGTCTTTGAGTTTCAGTTTTACCTTGAGCTCAGAGGCTATCTAAATCATTCACTCTATTGTTTACAGAGTCACACAGATCTCTTCTGCAAATGGATCCTCCTAGCAAGGGGGAAAGCGTGTGCTAAAATCCAACTTGTTCTCCGTTCCCCAAAACGAGCACACACTGGCTTCATTTCTCCTGAGAAGCTGCCTTCTCACATTTCTCAAATGCTCTACATGCTCTGTCCATGTTCTTATGTTTGGAAATCATCACTGGCTGTGGGGCATGCATGCGATTCTTCCAACATCTTAAAGGTCTTGCATTGCTTTCCATGCTTTCCCATTGAGGAAGCTGATGAAACTTAGATACTTTTCCTAAAGTTGTCCATTTTTTAAAAAAGATTTTTATTTATTTATGCATACAAGCTGGGGTGCAGTCCAAAGGTGTGGGGCGGTGAGAGGGTTCACCAGAGACAGAGTGGGGAGCAGAACAGGCAGATCTACTGAAATACACTGCTGAGGGGAACAGCAGGCAAGGCAGGAGAGGTCTGCTGCACCATGTGGGAAGCTCCCTGGCAAGGCATAGGCTGCAGCTGCCATACAGCTCCATAGCACTGCGCTTAACCCATTGCGCATCAGGGAGGCCCAAGCTGGCCATTTTTAAATGGATGCTTTTGTTTTCAATCCAGATCAGGGTTATTTTAAAAAATCCCATACGGAAAAAAACAAACAAACAAACAAAAGAAGACATCTTATTTCCCACTGACTTCAGCATGTTGGTGCAGCACTAAACCTCTTGACATCATCCCCTAAACATATGTCCATCCAATGTATCAACAACAGCAGCGACTTTAGTCAACAGCCCAGATGGTCATCCCCTCCTGCACACCATTCAAAAGATCTTTTGATCTTTCAGGGGGCTCATGAGAAGGCATCAACAGCCTGCTATATGCCCAGAATAGAATAATTCCTCTCAAACTCCAACCCCCAAAGACACCTTGCTCCATGCATTAGGGGTTCCTCACCTTGCTCCATGCATTAGCCCACCCCAGGGGTGGGCTGCAATGAGCAGGGGAACACTGCAAGCTGTACGCACAATATTTGCTTATTTTTCAATATGTATTTTCTTTAGAGATGTTAAACTTACAGAAGTGTTGCAAAAAATAGTATAGGTCATTCTCATAAACTCTTCACCCAGTTTCCCTTTATGTCAACTTTATTGAGGTGCCAAAGGTATACGAAAGCCTCCATCAGTATCTTACATTATCCAAGGATATTGCAAAATTTAAACAATTAACCTTGCCGCAGTACTATTCACTAAAGTTGAGAGCTTACTGGATTCACTAGGTTTTCCACTAATGCTCTTTTAATGTTCTGGGATTCAACTAGGATTCCATATTTCATTTAGCTGTTCTCTCCAGTCTTTTCTAAAACTGACAGTTTCTCAGTCTTTGCTTGTCTTCTCTGACCTTAATACTTTTGAAGAGTAATGGTCAGTTACTTTGCAGAATATCCCTCAATTTGGACTTCCTTCTATTTCTATTGATTAGATTGAGGCTTTGCATTATTGGGAAAGAAACCACAAAGGTGACTGGTCACTTTTCAGGTTACTGGTCTTTCACCTCTTTCTTTAGATTTATGCCTAGGTGTTCTGTTCTTTTTGGGGGATGTATGAAATTTCAAGGGCTGTTATGTATGAAATTTCAAGGACAAGGGGAAAGAAACATTTTCGTTTTTAGTAAGTCTTCCAAACCTCGAGTGAGACTGACCTCTGAGCGTGCAGGCAGAACTGATGATGTTTCCCAGCTTGTGAGGCTCCCCTCAGACCTCTCTACCGATTTGGAGAATGTAAATGGATGAGATTCCACAGGCCCTCACTGCATCATGTCAGGGGTGCTATTGTCAGTGTTACTTGTTGTGTTGCCTTAATCCTTTGGCTAAAGTGAGTGACTGATAGAAGTCTCCACTGTTAACTTAATAGTTTGATTTAAAATTTCTGTAATAATTTGGCAGATCCTTTGACATTGCACCTGCCTCTTACTCCCGTCTAACATTTGCTCACCCATCTTCGCATCTTTGATGGATCTTGCCTTAGCAATGACAGCTTGGTGTTCTAATGTGATTCTCCATTTCTCTGCCTTTTTCTCCATTCATCAACTGAAATCCTTCTGCCAAGAATTGTGTATTTTTTCTATGTTTATCTATAATACGGAAAACTGCTTGATTTTTTTCTTCTTCAGTGGACTTTGAAAGGGGAAAAATGAGCTTGAAAAGCCTAAAACTTCTATTTGGCAATGAAAACTAATTTCAAGGAAAATATCTGGCCCTTTCCAGGAAAGAGAAGGGACAGAAACTTTTTTTCGAAAAAAGTTTCCAAACCTTGAGTGAGGTTTACCTCTGAGTGTGCAGGCAGGAACTGCAGACAAGTCCATCTTGCGAGCTTTCCTCAGACACTCAGAGCAGAGGACTCACAAGGCCCATAAAATAGTTTCCCTCCTTCTCCAACCTTCCTCCTCTGCTTGGAAATCAAATCTTGCTCAGTTATACTAGTGAATTTAGCAATCACTGGTTTAGATTGGACTCATCTATTTCAAGGCCCCAAAACGCTAAGATTTTTCCAACCTTTTTTTTCCAGATGTACCCCTAAAATGACCAAAGATTATCTTTGAGATTTGAGAATAGTATACAAGATGAATAAACCAAAATATATGCAGAAGTACTGGTGTATAAAATTATACTCCCCAAATTATATAACTATGTAAATGAAAATGATGGCACATTTGTTTTTTAAAAATAAAAAGATACTCCTGAACATAAAAATAGAAGTATTTTAGATGTATTTCCGCACACTAATAATGAACAATCCCAAAGGAAGTTACAAAAATTATTCCATTTACAATAGCATCCAAAAGAATAAAATACCTAGGAATCAAGTAAATCAAGGAAGTGGAAGATGTAGACAGAAATCGACAAAACTGCTGAAAGAAACTGAAAGAATGTAGAGATCTGTATTCATGATTACAAGAAATAACACTGTTAAGGTGGCCATAATACCTAAAGTGAACTACATATTTAGTGCAACCCCCATAAAAATTAACAGCATTCTTTGAAAAAAATGGGGAAGCTTCTCAAATTCATATGGAATTACAAAGGGCCCAGAATAGCCAAAACTATACTAATAAAGAAGAGCTGATCTATAGGACTTGCACTTTCAATTTCAGTATCACTATAGAGCTACAGTGATCAAAACAGTGTGGCTTAAGGACAAACATGAATACCAATGAGATAGAACTGAGATATATTAATGAACCCAGACATCTATGGCCAGTTGAATTTGGAGAAGGGTGCTAAGAGCATTCAATGGGGAAGGGCAAGTTCTTATTTATTTTTATTAGGGAAACACTGATTTACAACAGTGTGTGATTTAGGGGAATAGTTACACATGTCTTCAAACATGTCACCACACCACACCTACCACAATAATCTCTACCACAGTCCACTGAGTCTCCTCCTCCCTTTGCTCCCTACCATCCAGCTCGCCTATCCCTCTAGTAGCCTCAATTCTGGCAGTTCCTAGGGTTTGTTTGGTTTAGTTTTGTCTGCTCCTTTGTTTTGTTTCTATGCAATATGAATGTTTCATTCAAATTCCACATATGAATGAAATCACCTGGTATTTGCCTTTCTCCATCTGACTTACTTTACTAATCATAAATGCACAATGGAATACTACTTAGCTATAAAAAGAGATGAATTCTTGTCATGTACAACAGCTTGGATAGAACTGAAAGAGATTATATAAGAGGAATAGTCTCTTCAATGGATGATGCTGGATAACCGCATGGGGAGAATTAATTTGGATTTCTACCTGATACCATAAAATAAATTAACTCAAATGTAATTTAAAAAAAACTCTCTTAAAATATTACTGCTTTCTTTCTCCTCTCCACAAAATTATACATAATATGGACTAACCACACACATTTAAAAAGACAGTATAATTTGTGAGTTAGAACTCTAAGAAATGAAAAATGAAGCATTAAACTTCAGATAGCTGGATTAAGTAGCAAATCAGACACAGCTAAGAGAATGTTATTATAAGATAGTTCTAAAAATAATGCTGGAGGTCAGCACACAAACATAAAAAGCAACTGGGAGGTACAATGTATCAGAAATAGGCTAAGGCACAAGAGGATGGAATGGAATGGTCTAATAATTTAAGAACACCACTTCCGAAATGAACATCTGTAAGGCAGTCATAAAGAAAAGCCATATATATATATACAAAGGAATAGCAAATAGACTAAGAATAGACTTCTCCGTTACAAAAATCAAAGGACATTGGCAAAATAGATGATTGGATCCAGAAGATGTGGTACATATACACAATGGAATACTATTCAGCATGGAAAGAAGATAAACACATGCAATTTGCAGCGACATGGATGGAATTAGAGGGGATCATACTCAGTGAAATAAGCCAGAAAGAAAGAGAAAAATATCGAATGGT
>PVIJ01023470.1:0-14216 GCA_004024925.1 Scalopus aquaticus | reverse complement strand
GATTGGGTTATTGGCTTTGTTTTTGTTGAGTTGTGTGAGTTCCTTGTAAATTTTTGTTATCAGTCCTTTATCAGATGTATTGTGTGCAAAGGTCTTTTCCCAGTTGGTAGGGTGTCTGTTAGTTTTGGTTAATGTCTCTTTTGCTGTACAGAAGCTTTTTATTTTGATGTAATCCCATCTGTTTATCTTGTCTTTCACTGCCTTCGCTTTGAGGGATGTACTCTTAGTTTTGACTCTATTACTTTTCCAATATTAGATAATTTTTACCTACTAATAGGACAATTTCACATGGTTTAACTTAAACTTAGCCTCATTTTGTTCCTCTATTAAGCTCACTTGTTTTACAATGACTGTACAATATCTTTTTCATGCTCCTTAAACTCTCACCTCTCCTCATTTTTCCTCCTCAGTTTATACCAGTGAGATCAATTTCATCTTCTTGTAATTCTCACTCTGATCTCTGGCAATGAACTAAGGCCTGAATTCTGAGCTTCGTAACTGGTTCCCCGCTTGGTTTGCTGTGGACGCACTGAGGAGAGAGGATAAGAGAAGGAAGGAAGGAGCACAGGCTATCCTGCTCCTTGGTCTCTGTGTTGGTGTCTCTGACAGCTTCCTCTCCCCGTGCTAGCACTAGTCGGATTGTCCTGTTTCCAGCTTCTGTGGGCCAACCTCAGCCCTGGAAAGAGTCACACCTCCAATTTCCTGTCATCTAAAAAAAAAAATTATTTTTGTGTACAATAGCTGGGGTATAGGTCAGAGGTGCAGGGGGTGAGAGGTTTCACCAGAGAGAGGTGGGAAGCAGAACAGACAGATCTACTGAGATTCACTGCTGAGTGGAGCAGCGGGCGAGACAGGAGAGGTCTGCTACCCCATATGGGTTAGCTACCTGATCAGGCATGGAACTCAGGCCACTGTGATAGCAATGAGACTTAACCTCTGCGCCACTGGGGAGGCCTCCTCTTGTCCTCTTCTAATCTTACAGTGATCTCGAAACCCCGCTGTCCATAATCTCTGTGTCATCTCAATACAGCTGTGCCTGCTTATCCACGGGGATACATTTAAAGACACCCAGTGGATGCCCAAAAGCACAGATAGTACTGAACCTTATATGTAATGTTTTTGGATACATACATAATTATGATAAAGTTATAAATTAGATACTTTAAGATGTTTATAACAATAACTAATAACAAAGTAGAATAGTATGACAATAGACTGCAATAGAGTTATGTAAATGTGGCCTCTGTCATTCTTTCTCCCTTTAAATCTTTTATTATATGTATTTTTTAGCTGAGCCCACAGTTGACCTGTTAACCACAGGTAATTTAAACCTTGGAAGCCTTTTATGGGTGCTCAACCCCTTCACCCCTTAGATAACCAGTTCCCTGCATTGTGTCTTCCCAGTTGCAAACTCTGTTGTAAAAAGATTTTTCTTCACTAAACCCTGATATAAAACCTAAAATAGGACAAGCTTCTAGGTTTCAGTTTTATTTTATTATCATCACCAAATTAATAAACTAATTGAGTTTGAATTTGTCTTTTCCCCTTCTATTTTATAAAGAATTGTCTCTCCCCAGTCAACAGAAAACTCTTACACTTGCCTTTTCTATTATAGCTCTTCTGCTTTTTGTAATTACTCACTTCTTTAGTCTGAACTTTTGAAGTGTGTATATATGGTCCGTAAATATAATAGATGCCATGGAATTGTCCTGCAAAAAGCTCTTCCTTGGCTCTGTATTCCTGTCCAGCAACTGCCTCATTTCTCTGCTTGATTTCCTCATAAATCTAACCAAAAAGTTGTCTAAATTGACTTTTTTTACTTTTTCACCTTTCAGTCTATTTCAGACTAACTTCCACTCTCATCACTTTACCTGGCATTTATTGTCAGGTTGGATCAACCTCTAAATGATGAAACCCAGAGAACACTTTTCCGTCCGAATTTCAATTGCTTGCACAATACTTTTGACAAATAGCCAGTCTCTCCATCGGGAAGTTCTGATCTATCATAGACTCAAAAATTCCACACTCTCCTGGGTTTCTTCTTTATTTGTTTCTCTGTTTGTTTGTGTTTTCAATACATCTGTCTCATCTACTGGCTCTATCGCTTCAATTGTACCTCAAACGTCAGGCTTATTTAGTGGTTTAGAACAGGCTCTCTACTCCCTGACCTCATTCTCACTGGTTGGATATTTTTTTTTAATGGCATAAAGAATGATCTCTATAGTGACAGTTCTTAAAATTTTAACTTAAACTTTTTAAAAACTTTTCTGATATTCATTTCCAATACCTATTTGGAATCTCTACTTGGATGTCTTATCGATATCTTATATTTAACTTGTAACAACTTAAATCTCCATTTCCCTAGTTTTATCCTTTCTTATTTATCTCATGAAGTAGGATGGCTACAAACCTAATAGCCCTAGTTGGACTTCTAAGAAACATATTTTAAACCTTTCTAGTTCCAACCCAGAAGCCCTACATGTAGCATTTATTAAATGTATGTTATGAGCTAAGCACCATGCTATGTTCATTTTAAGTATTAATTATTTAATCCTCATAACAGATATATGAGGCCTCTCATTATTTATTCCCTTTTTATGGATGAGTAAATTCCAGCAGGGAAAGCTTAACTGCTGTCCTGAAGGATGTAGAGCTAGTAAGTGATTGTAGCAGAATTTCAGAACACATGCTTCAATTTCAGAGTGCATGTTAATAATTGTTCAGTAATTGTTGTACTATGTCTCAAATTATAATAAAATCATAGTTAACACAGTCATAGCACTTATGTGGGCCAGAAATAGTTAGAAGTGCTTTAAATATATTAAATCATTTATGAGGAGTTTATTACTATTCCACCTATTTTATAGATCAGGAAATGCACACAGAGGTTAGATAATTTGCCCAAAGCCCAAGTAGAGAAACAGTTCAATCCGGCTGCTCTGGCTCCCGATTCCCACCCCTCCTCACTGTGTGTGATCTTTGAAAAAAAATTATTTATTATGGTGGCATTATTTACTGGAGTCTGTGCATTTATTCACCGTGATATATTTCCTCAAACTGCCCTATGAATTTTACCCCAAAATATGTCTTGACATTTTTTTCATTGTTAGGTAACAAAGCCATGCTAAGCTTCTTAGAAGGAAGCCAGAATGTATGGATTATTAAGGAGCTGGGATGACAATCAGTATCTTACAAGTTGAATATCTCACATATAGAATGCAAGGGAGGTTTAGGATTATTATTAAGGTGTTTGATTCCAACCATTTACAAAGATAGGCCTTTATAGGAGGAAATCTGGTGCAAATTCCTCCAGGAATCTGCCTAAACATTACACTTAGGCAGGAAGCCAGAGAAATCTTTCACCATGATGAGAGTACAATGTGGTTATGGCAGACAGAAATACCCATAATCTATAGCCTCATCGTGTAAGAGCCAGAGAGGTAAGGAAGTATCCATATTATTAATCTAATTTGCAAGTGATCTGGGATTAAGACCTAGGACGTCTAATGTATACTCAAAAGTTCTTCTCATTACATCATGTGGATTTTCCACTGTTCCTTACTGGGATTTTCATAATCAGCCATGAAATAAGCTGGTGGGTTTGTGAGCTTCATAATATACAAGAACAAGCAATATCAGGTGACAAGAAGCAAAGGAATTAATATCTTACCAGGGAAGAATTTTAATAGATTAACTTCAGTACTGATAGATTTTGAGAGACACAGTTTCAAAATAAATTCATATGATTTGGGGAAAAGAGGAAGTAGTGACCGTATCACCTTTTGGCTTTTCAAAACATCTATCTTTATGTCATATTTGGTTGAAATATTTTCAACTAACACAGTGACAAGAGCTATCAAAGTTAGTTATACAACTATAAAAACACATTAAAAAAAAAGTAGTATGTGGGACCAGCTCATCTACATGTGATTTAAACAGATCCTGAGAGAGAAGTACATTAGAAAACTTCAAATAAAAGTTATCAGTAATACTAGAACCTAGTTACAAAGTCAAGATTTAAAACAGGAAAACTTGAGTATTCTTGTACATAGACAAAATTTGTAACCAGTTAAATTTAACAAGTATGTTAAACAACTGGTTTAACATACAAGTATGTTAAACAAGTATGTTAACAAGTATGTTAACAAGTATGTTTAACAGTTAACAAGTATGTATTTCTCCAAGTTTAATTTCATGTTTATGTATTTTGTAAGTGTTAAAAGAATAGGTTTATGGTACCAGAATAAAATGGAGAGACCCTGGGCAAAGATGGATGGGACATAGATGCATAGAGTGCAATTGATACTTTTATATAATGAACACCTATTATTATTATTATTATTTCTGAAAAACACAATGGGCATGACAAAAGTACTGTATCAAAATCTCTTGATCCATAGTGGAAAAAAACTGATTTCATACAACAGTGAGTAGAATGGTAGTTGACATAAACTGGGAGAAGAGAAAATGGGGACCTGTAGATCAAAGGGAAAAAACTTTCAATTGTAAGATGAATAAATTCTGAATATCCAGTGTAAAGTATAATATTATGTTAATAATATGCTGTTAATACTTGAAATTTGCTTAGAGTAGATTTAATTGTTCTTAACATGTACACAAGAGTTAACTATGTGAGATGATGGATGTGCTAATTATCTAAATTTTGGTAATTTTTTCATAGTGTACATGTATACAAATTATGTTGTATACTTTAAGTACACACAATAATATTTGTTGATTATTTCTCAAAAAAAGCGGGAGACAAAAATGATTTTAAAAATTCTTAGGTCAAATGTTTTTCAGGAATCATAATCTACTGTATTTGAGAAATGTCATGTTGGACATATTTACAGTATTAAATACCAGTGAGTTTTATATGCCCTGTAATTGAGCATATTAATATCCACACTAAGTGGAGAAAGAAAAGTATAAATAGTCTACCATCAGATTGTTAGATTTTGCCACGAAATAAGGTTAAGTTAAGTCAAATTTTGCCTTGCCAGAAAATGTCAAGGTAATTCTTGATTTTCTGAGCTTTTGAATTTCAAAATTGCATATTAAGGCTTTGTGGACAAATCCAAGAACATCATGGTGATTAAGAGTGACATCTAGTGGCAAACTGTTACAGTTGATTTGCATAGACATAAATATTTGCTAATGGTATATTGTTGGTAAAACTTAATCAAGCCATTAATATGGAATTGTATGGAATTAAGTACGTTCTATCAATATAACGTCATCAGTGTAATGGCAGAGGATGAGATAGGATGGGCCCTTTCTATGGCAGTGGTCAAACGCTTTCTGGAAGAGACCTAGAGCAAGCTTTTGAAAGTGACATAAGTGAATAAAGGGGATAATATTTTCCTACAAAAAAAAAATGCTTAATCCTATTTTTGGATATTGTATTTAGTTTTTAATATTGCTCTCTGATATAAACCCTTAATAGAAAATAAAATTAAGATACCTATTATGTGCTATATAAAACAGTTTTGGAGTTTTTGGAAATAGAAAACTATTATTTGAAAAAATTAATAGAAAGTATATTTTAAATAATTGGTTACTAGCAACCAATAATATGAATTTTAAAAGGTGATTAATAATCCAGGTACAAAAGTAAAATGAGTATCAGGTAACCAGATTATTGTATCAGAACAATTTTACTATTTAAGTACTTTGTATTTTTTTCATTATATTTACTTATTTTTTCATTTATTTACTATAACTCTTATTGAAATCCATTTTACCTTCAAGGGTTTTAAAATGTTGTTATTTTATTTAGACATCCTGGCTCATGTTCCCCCAAATTATAGCTTGATTTACTATTTTTATTTGAGACAACTATTTTTTTATTTCATTGGTAAGCTCTCAGGTCACTGCTCATGAAACTTCAGTATTTTTAGTTAGGCCAAACAAGAGAGGAGGCCAGTGACTTCCACACCAGAATGACTCAGAGTCATGGCAATTCAATGGAACCATATTAACACTTTGTGTGCCGGTGCCCTTTAAATTTACCAGCCCTTGGGGCTGGCCATTTTCTGTGCCACCGCATGAATGGTATAAGCATTCAATAAAACACACACAACTCCTGAACTACTGGATATTAAAAAAAACTGTAATATCTCTCATAAAACACCTTACACTGTCACCAAAACAATGTGTAAAGCTTCTGGACTGAGTACGGTCAAAGAAATAGTTCCTAATAGTTCCAAATAAATCCACCATGGCGTGAAAAACCAGGGACTAGATGAACACGTATTAATATGTGAGCGGCCACCTGATACTGGTGACAAAAACATGTACTAATATGTGAGTGGACCACAAAGTGTTAAGAGAAAAAAGAATTTACCACGCTCCATTTTGTAGGGAGTAGTTGAACTGACTGTATTTGAACATACCATACGTGCGCGCGTATACACACAAACACACACACACCAGATGCAACTTTAACATTATGAAACAATGCTCATATTTACTAGATATATTATAATCCGGTATTTTCTAATCTCCTTGTCTTTTTAAAATTTTTCTTTCTTTATCTTTCCTTTTAAATTGGTTATTGAATGCTAGGCCCAGACACAACCCTCTCTATTAACTTCATGATCTACTAACATGCCATGGTTTGAAAAATATTGTTTCATAAGAAATATTAATTTATGCTTGTGATACCTACTTTCTGAAGTGTATGCATATCATTAAATTCAAAACCAGAAGGTATTCAAACTTCCAGGGTTTTTTGCATGAAATTTAATGTAAAAAATTTAAATAGCAATTTTAAAAGACAAAAGGGCTTACTTTTTTACTAAACAGATAGTATTTGGCATAGTATTTCAAATAAATGCATATTCACAATTTTAATTTTTAGGAATCAGTAAAAGAAAGGGAGAAAAATTCAAAAATATAAACTCCCACAAAATCTCAAATATAAACAATTCAATTCAATTAAAAACGTGTTCATCTGGCCTAAGAAAATTTGTATGTAGGTGTTTTTACAATATGTTTTTCACAAAATGTGAAATCTATAAAAAAGGAAATTTGAAAGAAGAAATCGAAAAAAAAAAATATTGCCAAAGAGAAAAACAGACTTTGCTCTACCAAATTCTTGAGCAAGATTAAGAAGAATGAAAATCCTATAGAAAAGAAAAAAGAGAAAGCCTTTTGCATCTTGCTCTGTTGATTGATAGATCATTAAAATTTTAATAAGTCAAGCCTTTTCCAAGGACCTCGTGGAAAGGGCTATTCCAAAATATGATAGTTTTTATTTCTTGGCAAAAGAATTTTAAGGATTCCCAGAATTTTAGAAAAGAACATTGCTTTGATGTTTAGTTTTCATTGCCTTCACTAAAAATGAATTCAAAATTACATTGGGATTTGGAATTTGTATGATTAGATTTCCACTATGGCTTTTTTTTTTTCCTGGTTATAGTGTGATATATTAAAAATGACTGGTTATTTCCTGAAAATTAAGGCCTACATTCCAAATTTGTTTTGCTCCTTCTTCAGTCATATTCACATTATGTAGTTATCCTTTAGGTAGAAACATTCCCTCCAGCAGGATTCCCCTACTTTCTGCCTATTGAAGTTCTAACTATGCTTTAAGAGTCATTTTCATAGAAGAGATTCATAGAGCTCTTTTTTATTGTTAAATATCATCTCCAGACCTTTGCAACAGAGTTCAAATTGATTTCTAGATTCTTCCATTCAAGTCTATCCTTTTCAAAACCATTATAATCTTATCTACAGAATTAGAGTTTGGGAATGAGTCTTGAAGACAATCCAGATAAAAGGCAGAAAAAGGAAAAGAGAAGGCAAAAAAGTTGGATTAATACAGAACTAAATGGAAACCAAGGATTGATAAGCAATTCAGGAAATAAAGACATTTCTTAAGCATGTGATACCAAGAATAGCTTGGATGAGCCAAGAGTGAAACATTCAGTAGGCACGTGGGAATGCGAGCCCAACTGCACGAAGATGAAAGGTGTTTCTTCATTCCCATGAAATGTCTGGGTACAGGTCCTCTTACCTTTCCGTGTTCTATTACAATGATCTGTTCACGAGCCTATGAAGAGTTCACTTTTTGTTTACCACTATAACCCAAGTGTGTAGCATGGCATATATTCATCTATTTGGACTTTATTAACTTCAGATGACTTCTTACTTTTCTCAGACATGCACTCACTCTACCACATTAGATAACCCTGAAACCCAAGAAACTTAATAGGCTATTCAGGGCAGAGCAAAATGTGGTTTCTTTGGCACAGCTCAGAGGCGGCAGCAACTCTATCAGATGTCTATTCCTTTTTTCCTGCTCTCTGAACTGATTCCACTATTTTTTTTTTCATCACTGAGGCTACGTGCCTTATTATAAATGCATTGAAACAGCAATGAACATTTTTATAACATCTGTCACTATTAGTTTTGATTTAAAATGATTTCATTTAAAATGATTTCAAAATTACAATTTTAGCCAAGACTTTAAAACTTTATCAACCTCTTTTAATTTCCATCACTAAGGGGATACACTGTTATTCATCTCTTCAATAAAGATAGAAATCTTAATAATCATTTTAGTTGAAAAACTAAATATAAATTGGCTAAAACATTATGAAAAAGGCAATAAAATATTCTACAAATTATCGATTTTGAAGTGGAAGAAATAATGCATAATTGTCCAAAGCCACGAATTAATTAGAAAAAGAAAGCAAAGGAAATTGAAAGCAGTTAGTCTCCAGGGGACTCTCCTGGCTTGGCCCGAGAAGAGATTGTACTTCTCAGAGAGCACAGCCTGAACAATCATTCAAGGGGGGGCACCCGAGTCTCTGGTAACTAGTTTCTGCATTGGGGAGAACCCCTCGTCAATCCCCTAAGCAATCTCTGGGATCCCAGCATTGTCTGTGTTTGATGTGGGGAGTTGAGGAAGTCACCCACCTTTCCACCCATGTGACCTCTGCCCATACCCAGAGTGCACAGAAAGAAACTGATTACATAGTGTGCTCAGTCTGCCCAGGGGGTTCTTTGTGCCCATCTTAGGGAGTCAGCAGAGGTGCAAGCGGGAGCTGTCATGATTTCTGGCACTCGCTTCCATGCGCAATGGGGTATTGTAGGCCCTGCAGGCATACCACTGGTAGCTTTATCAATGAGGGACTCCTGGACCACAGGCTTCAGAAGGTTTGGGTAGCCATCCGTCCCGCCCCACTCTGTGACCTCTGGCCCATTCCAGAATGTATAGAAAGAATGCCCCCTAGATCAGTTTCCCCCACTTAACCTAAGACCCGGCTGTAGATTAGTTATCCCTGGCGTACAGCGCCACTGGAAAAGTGGAAGTTCTGCACCCTTAATATTCAAAAACTAAGTAATGGAGAGATGAAAATCTACAACAAATGGCAGCCTGAGTCCTCAGGAAATACTACACCACCAACAGTGAGTCTCCAGAATCCAGCGACAGAGACGTGGAAGACCTGTCTCCTCGAATTCCAGATATGGAATTCAAGATCGCCGTGATAAGTAAATTCAAAGAAATGGAAGAAAGCACAGAAAAGCTGATCAAAGATATAAGAAAATTAAAAAATCAAACTAATGACTTTCCTGAGAAATAAAATTAATGAACAGAAGATTCAAATTGAAACTTTAAATAAACTCTCTATACATTACATCAGCATTTGTACACTTCTATTCAGTATCAGTATACAAACTATTTTTCATTCAACCTGTATACCTACATGCATGTACATATATTTATATTCTATAATTAATACGGAATAGATAATTACAAGAGGAGTTGTTGGAATGAGACATGAATATTTATACTTCTATTTTCATTCCTGACTTTACAAATAAAGTACAATTTTCCTTTTCTTGTATTTTGTTTCCAGCTCATGTTCTCATCCCTTAAACTCTTAAAGTGATAATGAATTCCCATATTTATTTGCGATAACTCTTCTCCTTTTGTAAGAATTTTAATATCATACCCTGCCTTATTGATTCCTAGAGCTATTGCTGTGGCATAGTCTCTGCATATTAAAATACAGCCATTTCTTTTCTCACTTTCTATTACTGTTAATGTTCTATTGTCAATGAAGGTCATGTCCACCTCAGTTTGTCAGTCTCTGTCCCCCCCCTTTTCTCGTGTTTATCATTTGTTTTTACTCTTGTATATTTGCTCAAGAATGATTCTCCTTCAGCCAAAATTTAAACAACCAAGCTTGTTTCTTTCATTTCTTACATCTGTCCACATAGAGACCTATAGTCACCCCTGTCAGACTGTGTCCATGCTTGAGCAACCATTTAGTGAAGAAGGCATTTGGAAAATGAGGGTTATAATTATACATTTCTCTCTACCAGCAGTGGTTTTGATTACTCTGGGTCTTTGGCCAAATCACCTCCATGAACTTGGCTTTTGGCAGTAATAGGAAGCATTATCCATTGAGCAGAAATGAAACTGTTGCCTTCCATGAGCACCCTTGAAAATTCAGATCTATAAGGCACTTTAATAGATTTTTAATGTCCTGCTTTTAAATATATATATATTTATATTAATATATAAATATATTATATATATTTTATATATAATATTAATAATATTATAATATATAATATAATATATAATAATATAATATATAAATATTAATATATTAATATATATTAAATATATTATATATATATAAAAAACTGTGTATGAGGCTAGGATTCAGGTCAATATGTAGCATCTCCTTTTTACTGAACATATGTCAGATCTCAGGAAAATTTCACTGACTTTGGGTTGTATATCTTACAAGCAAACAGACCAAAATGTCCCTTATAGGTTTACTTTCATGAATCTTAGTTCCAGTGCTTGTTTAGCATACGTTCATTTTCTAAGTCCACACTTTCATGCAGTGGGTTATCTTTTTCTTTTAGCACATGCACCATTTTGTCCACTGGACAGGTGGAAGTATTCTCAAGTTAGCAAGAATCCAAATCAGGTTTGGCTTTTTATTTATAATGTGAATGTTACCTGTCCACCTCCAAATCTGCTCTTTGAAGTTCACAAGTCTCTTTTCATCAAGAATGCAAAATATTTGAACTCCAGATACTCATTGAGATATAATCTATCTTAGTTGATGATGTTGAGAGCTGTTTAATCAAAATCATGCCAGGAGCTAAGTGTGTTTCAAGGAAGATGAAACACACTGCTAGTCAATCCTTTAGATTTTCTAATTTTGTGTTTATATAACTACAGAGCTACACACAAAGACTATTCCTTTGTGTTACCCTAGAAATGACCACCATAAATACGGTAATTTTTAAAATGTAATATAAAGAGGAGCTTACATCAGAAAATACTTCAGCATTGTCTGCCAAAACACTCACTTCTGATGTAAGGCATGTTTGTAGGGGGGCAAAATTAAAGTCTTCTATGACATTATCTTTTTGACTTTTCTAGTATTCACTTTCTTTAACTCTATAATGATATTTATTAAAGAGATTTTATTCAGACTGAAAGCCGGGAGAAAACTGGCCTTTTCTAAAGAACTGGGATGCTTTCTTTAGTTAAAAAAAAAAAAAAAAAGCATAGGAAATCACCCATTGTGCTTTCTGTCTGAATTACCTGTTAGAAAAATCTCAGATTTTATATTCTGTTGCGTCGGGAGCAACACCACACAGATACACTGGAGTCGTGGAGCAGGCTACATGATGCAGGATGCTGCTCAATGAGCGAGATCCTGACCGTTTTATTTTCAGAATTATTACACATCAGTTACAAAAGTCAGGAGGACGAGGAGAAAAAAATGGGTAAAACTAAAGAATGTGTCCTTGTCATTAGGGTCTTCTGGGGACATGAGTCTGCTGACCATATGATTCTTATCTGTTTGGTCACCAAATGTTGTAATTGAAATTATACCCCAAACCCTCCGGTATGGTTCCAATCTTATCAACAAGGCTTTCCACTGATCAGTTTCTGGGGTCCCTTCTCATGCACCGGTCCTCGGCCCCCCAGCCATTCCCGGTCATACCTCGTGATGCATAAGTCAGGAGTACGTTTTCTGCACCTGTCGTCAGCCCCCGGGCTCTCCCGGTCAGACCTTGAGGTGCATAGTCTTCCCAGAGTGATCTAGTTTTCTGCTTCTGGTTGATATTGAAAGGCACCTTGTAAGGTTTTCCTATGACTTAATTAATTGGGCAGCTCTGACCTTGAATAGGAATGAAGAACTGTAGATAACAATTGGTGGTCAAACAGGCTGCTTAAGTTTAGCAGACCCACAATATTCAGTTGTTATTGTTCTCTCATTCTAGTTTCCTTTTATAATATCTACCATCTCTACAAGGCTTAATTTTAACTTTTGAAGGGAATTTTATGCAAAGTCACTTAAAATTGTTTAGGATTCAGATACACTATACATATGTGTAAACATATTGCCACTGTGACTATCCAGCTCTGTTGTTTGCTTTGAAAGTTTTTCTTACTTGTTTTCTTACATATTTTAAAGAAAATTTATGTTGTTTGATTATAAATATTCTGTCTTTAAGGTGAAATTTTTGGATAATTCATAAAAGTGAACAAGAGAAAATTATAATTATCCATTGTCCTTTTTGGAATTATTTAGTCATAAAAAAAAATGTGAATCTACCCAAACAAGCTAAAGCCAGAAGGGACAGTGTGGACAGAGGCAGGGACCTTCATGATCCAACAGCCAGAAAAGACAAAGGAAGGTAACCACGTGAACAGATGATTTGATTGGCTTAGGTCAGAGATCTCCTGGCAGATACATCTGGAAGTTAACTCTTCAAAAGCCAATGCATGTAATGACTAGTTTTCAGTGAAGAGAATACTGGAGTTCCATCATACTTTCCAAAAGATAACTACAACCCCCATCCTTTTTACTGTATAAATTACTATTTATATTTTTGTAAATTTATTTTTATTTTTTTGGGTTATTTTATGAAAGCAAATGGTACATATAGTCTGGATCTTATAATTTCTACTGAATTATAGCATAAGTATTTTCTTAGCATTAAAAATTTTTCAAAAACACATTTTAGGCAATAAAGTTTTCTATTATCACATAACAGATGTGATATAAAAATGTGAAAAAAAATTCTATAAATATAGTAGTTTAAAGCAATACAAACTTATTAGCTGATAGTTCTGTAGATCAGGAGTATAGGTGAACTGAACTATATTCTCTGCTTAGGGCCCTAGGAGGCTGAAAGTGAATGAGAAAGTTAGGCTGGGCATGCAGTCAGTGAGGATCAGGGTGCTCCAAGCCCATTTATCAAACTGAATGAGGAGCAGTCAGTTGAGGTCAGGGTGCCCCAACCCAGTAAAAACTGAATGTTCAGAAAAATCCACACAATGCCAGCAAAGCACAGAAACTCGTTCTGGAAAATAGACCACGTTACCTGGGAGACAAGAACCTAGGAGATCCAGCGGGCTTCAACCCCAGGCAACAAGAGACACAAAACTGAGACACCCCAAGTCCAATCCCCCGCTTCTTGCCCACAGCACCCTTACAAACTCCTGCTTCTTGCCCCCTCAGGGCAACCCATTCGGGACCTCGTCAGAGAGCTTTCCTGTCCTTCTAAGCTGCCAATAAATCTGCTGATTTTCTGCCTTACTCTCCACTCAACGTTGAATTCTTTCCTTGCCAAGACAAGGATAGAGAGTTGCCTGAAGCCCGCTCCAGACCCCAGCTCCCATTCAAAAACAAGGGAGGGGTGCCTAGGTTGGGGTCTTATATGCAGGCAGACAGGAAAATCTGAGGTCATTTAGGTTGTTGGTGAAATAGAATTTCACACAATTAAAGGATTTTGATTCACTAGACCTGTTTGACTATCAGCCAAAGTCCCTTGGTAGCACCTGATAATCATGTCTCTTTCTTTTAATTTGACTTACCCTGTCATCAAAGCTAGAATGTTGAATCCCCTGAATTCTTAGAATTATTCTGACTTCCTTTTGCACTACAACAGAAAATAAAAAAAATCTACTTTTAAAAGGGCTCCTGTGCAGCCACATGCAAAAAAATGAAGCTAGACTACTACTTCACACCCTGCACAAAAGTCAACTCAAAATGGATAAAAGACCTGGATGTAAGACCTGAAACCATAAAATGGATAGAAGAAAATATAGGCAAAACTCTACATGACATACATCTCAGCAAAATCTTGAAAGACACATCCCTCAAAGCAAAGGAAGTGAAAGACAATATAAACAGATGGGATTACATCAAAATAAAAAGCTT
>PVIJ01023469.1:0-14209 GCA_004024925.1 Scalopus aquaticus | reverse complement strand
AACTCCACTCTTACCACCTCTAAAGTCAAGTTCCTTTTCCAGCTGTGTCACCCATTCACACCGTGACTTTGGGAAAGGTACTTTGCCTCTGTTTGTCCACAGGAGCATGTAGTGGGTGAATGATCACTTAGACCTGTAATAGTTCTAAGATTTAATGATACTGAGCGAGCAATAGTGAGATTCCCTTCCATTCCTATATCCTGAGCTATCCTTTCTAAGCAAGGGAATACTTTGAGTTGTTATTTATAATACTTCGACCTCCAAGGAGATGAGTGAGTACAGTATTCTCCAAGGATCAAAAACTCAAGGGAAATTCTCAGAGGTAAAATTCTCCCAAGAAGATAAAAGCAATTAATAAGTTATATTGGCATACAGAGTCATGGTGACACAAAGCATGGGCATTCCCAATATGCAGAATTATGAATGATCGTACTTCTTAGAAGGACAAACCATCTGGCAAAATTGGAATGTCTCCTTTCTGGAATGACTGTAAGATGGGAACAGACATGCAGCAGTTCTCCTGCATAAAAGCAAAACCCAGCCTTTGCTTTTCTGTGCTCCAAAAACAAAGCATGAGAGTGGTGCTTTTACATTTTTAACTATTTTGTGCTATCATTTTAAAAAATTAATTATAATTTCAATGAGGTAACATTGGGGTTTGCCCATCAGCTATTACCACCATAGTGCACCCACCTCCGTATTGCCCTTACTACATTATCATGGACCATTCTGCCTTCCTCCCGCCCTCCCTGTTCTTTATGTTGATATGGTGAGTTATACTGATTGATTTTCAGATGTTGAAACACCCATGTGTTTGGGTTTGAATCCCACGTGGTCATGGGGTATTATCCTTATAATGCATTGTTGGATTCAGTTTGCTAGGATATTGTTCAGGTTTTTTGCATCTGTGTTCACTAGTAGCTTGGTCTGTAATTTTCCTCTTTTGTGTTATCTTTGTTTGATCTTGGTATTAGAGTAATACTGGCTTCATAATAAATAATAAAAGGTATTTGGAAGTATTCCTTCTTTTTTGATATTTGGAAATGTTTGAATTAGATAGGCACTAGTTCCTCTTTTAAGGTTTGGTAGAATTCACTTGCGAGGACTTCTGGTACTGGATTCTTGTTATTTGGAGTGTTTTGAGAACTGTTTCAATTTCCATGCTTGTAATTGTCTGTTCAGGGTTTCTATTTCTTCCCTATTCAGTCTTGGTGATTGTATAATTCTAAGAATTTATCATTCTTGTCTAGTTTATTGAATTTATTAGTATATAGGTATTCATAGTAGTCTAATTATTCTCTGAATTTGGCAGCATCTATTGTGATTTCTTCACCTTCATTTTTGATCTATTCATTTGACATTTCACCTTTATTTTCTTAGTGAGCCTTGCTATTTAGCTTATTTTTTGAAATAACCAACTTTTGGTTTCAGTGATTTATTGGACTGTCTTTTTAATTTCTATTTCACTTATTCTGCTTTGATTTTTATTATTTTTGTTCTTCTACTGGCAATCGGACTGTTCTTGCTTTTCTGTTTTCTCAAGTTGAGAAAGAAGGTTGATTGAGTTCTTCTTTCTTGATGTGGTCCTATATTGCTATATATTTCCCTCTTAGTGCTGATTTTGTTACATCCCGTAAGTTTTGAATCATTGTGTGCTCATTTTCATTTGTCTTGGAGTATTTTTTAATTCCTTCTTTGAGAGTGAGGTGTTAAAGTCTCCTACTACAGATGTGTTTATTCCTATGCTGTTTTCAGCATTGATAGCAGTTGCCTATTGTATTTTGGTGCTCCTTCTTTGGGTGCATACAGAGGGATGAGCATTATGTCTTCTTGATATATCATTCCTTTAGCATTATGTAATGTCTCTTGTTACCTTTTTTAACTGTAAATATATATTGTCTTCTGTTGAGTCCCATTTGCTTGTAGGATAATTTTACCTCTTACTCTGATTTTGTTTGACTTTGGAGTTTAGGTGTGTCTCCTGGATACAAAAAAAGGTTGGATTCTGCTTCCCAATGCAACAAGATACTCCATGTCTTTTAATTGATGAGATTAGTCCATTTACATTTGGAGCTATTATAGATATGTGAAAATCTGTTTCTACCTTTGGATCTTAAAGTTTTGTTAAAAGTATGTTATGGGTCCAATTACGACTGAGGCATAATTCGATGCAATCAGCAAAACGGTGATTTATTGTTAGCTCGAGCTAGGGTCCAAATCAGCCCGGTATACCGACACAGCGGTCCTGTGGGCAAAATGAGGACCCCAAGTACAGAATTGGGTCAGCTTATAAAGGCAATGGAATTCAGCAAGTCCTAGTGAACTTGGCAAGACATCAAGGATGAGGGGGTCGTGGAGCAGATGGTCTGTGCTGTTATCTTTACGAGTTCCTGGAATCCTCGCCCCAGGCAGGGGGAGTTCTATCTCAAGGTTGCTGGCCTTGAGACTTTTATGGCTACTGGCAGCCTGGCGCCTTGCTGCCACTAATGTTGGTTTTAACCTTTGTCAGTGGCCAAACATTCTGAACAGTTTTTAGCATTCTTACTTTTACAGCTTGTGGTTTAATATACTTCTTATTCGGTTCTTTGTCTATTTCACTCTCTTCAGTTTAGATGCATGAGCTCCTTACAATATTTCTTGGAGAGGTAGTCTAGTGTTTGCACGCTCCTTGTTTTTGCCTATGTCTGGAAAGGCCTTTATTTTCCCTTATATCTGAAGGAGAGGGTAGAGTATAATTGGCTGCCAGCTTTTATCTATAAGTATTTTAAATGTATCATTTCATTCTCTCCTTACTATAATGTTTCTTCAGAGAATTCTAATGTCAGCCCGATAGGTGTCCTTTCATAGTTTATCTGCTTCTTCCCCTTTGCCAGCTTCAGTATCCTTTCTTTGTCTTGAACGTTTAGGAGTTTCACTACGGTATGTCTTGGTGTTGGCCTCATTCTGTTTAGTTACTCAGGAATTCTTTTAGCTTCCTGGATTTGTATATTTATTCCCTCTGGATTCATAATGTTTTCCTCCATTATTTCTTTAAACACTTTTTATGTTCCTTTCTCTCTCTTTTCCCCGCTGGTATTGCCATTATTCTAATGTTGACTTTCCTCATAGAGTCAGATAATTCTCAGAGTGTCTCCACTCTCCCCCCTTCATTTTCTCTTTCCTTTCCTCCCAGTTTCTCTGAACATTTGCATCTTCAACTAAACATACTGGTTCTTCCATTTGTTCTATTCTACTTCCATAACTTTGTTCTGAATTTTGCATCCCTTGCCTCATTTTTTTTCCATATCCTGAATCTCCATTGTTTATTATTTTCTATCTTGTTTGTTGAAGATAGATTTTATTTCTAAGAATATTCATTTCTTTCTCTGTGTTTTATCAGTATTCTTCTACTTCTTTAGGTTTCTTTATCATGGCAATTTTAAACTCTGCATCTGATAGATGAAATATTTCTTCCATGTCTTTGAAGTCGTGTTCTGGAGATTTATTCTCCCATGTGTAGTATTATTCCTATGAGGATTAATGTGGCCACTTGCTGAGTTTCTCATTCTTGACATTATTTGTGTTGGAAAATATAGGTGGGAATTCTACTGGGCATGGCTTCTCCCGCTCTCACTGGTCTTGGTGGATAGTTGGCAGGGTCTCCTGGAAGGTCATGAGATCTGTGGCTGCTCCAGAATTTCCCTAGCATGATTTGGCACCTCAGCTATCTGGGCAATTTGGGTGGGAAAATTGCATGAACTCCTGGGAGGTTATCACATGCTGGGATGGCCTAGCACTTCCCTGGTATGAATCCCTGATCCCACCAAGAAGACCCAATTTTAGTGGCAGTGGTCATCCTAGGTGTGTTAGTTACCCTTTTTTCTAGATGAAAATAATAATTCTTGTTCCTCCCTGCACCTTGGAATACTCAATGGTTCAGAGATAATTAAGCTTTGAACTTGTCAGAAAAAAGATACCTCAGAGCTCCTATGGCTGATGCTATGAGCCCAAATTGGGGGATCAGGGTAGGGGACAGGTAAAGGAAACATAGGAGTAGGCACCAGTGAGTTGATCACTGACTCATGTTAATCATGTCCTGGATACAAAGGAGATCCAGGGCCCCAGCTAGCCTCATCATTCTGAATGGTAAAAAAACAGATGCTATGATTTAGATATAACACAGGATTCTCAAACATTAGAAATCCTAATGTGAAAAGATGAAAATGTAAAAGAAAACATAAAAGTTTGTAGGAAGAAATAAAACTGTCTGTGTTCATAGCCAACATGATATTCTATATAGAATTTTCAAAAACTGAGGAAAAAGTCTCCTAAACATAAGAGATTATAGCAAGATTGGAGGGTGTAAGCTTAATATATATATATATATATATATATATATATATATATATATATATATAATTGTGTGTGTGTGTGTGTATATATAGATATGTAAATAATTGTGTGTGTGTGTGTGTATAATTGTATATATATTATTATCTTGTATTCTAGATATGGATGATTGGCATATAGCTCAAATAGTCTTGTATTCCAGGTATGGATGATTGGTATTTCCTATTGATTCATAATGCCAATACATTAGCAAAAAGTACTTTATTACAAACCTATTAAATGTGCATATAATGTCTCTGAGTGGAATCTTAAATTATTGATGAAAGAAATGCATTAAATTAATGGAGAGATACTCCATGAACATAGATAGGAAGAAAATACTGTTACGATGTAATTTCTTAATAAATAATAATTATATATATGTAGCTATGAATATATCTAAAGTGCCAATGTATTATAAACACAATAACAGCACGTTTTTATGGAAAGTAGATGGGCCTTGAGTTGATTATGCTAAACGAAATAAGTCAGAAAGGGAAAGACAGTTATCTGATAGTTTCACTCATTTGTGGAATAGAAACAACCAAAGAAAATTAGCTCCCCAAACAAACACAAAAATAATTCTTAGACTCCATGGATACCAGAGGGTATGGAGACTGAGAAGATGTGATTGGGGAGGGAAATAATAGGATATTGGCCTTGGATCTTGTTGAAGAGTGTGTGACACACAAAGGTATAGAGTTGTACCCCCCAAATTATATAATTTTCTAAATGATTGTCAAATCAGTAAAATTTTTAAAGTTATTTTGTGGGTATTTATAAAACTAGTAGAAATTAAATGGAAAGGCAAAAGATATCCATCTGAATACCAAAAGAATAAAACAAGGTCAGAAGATGGAAATTACTCCACTTAAAGATTGCTGAAACTACAGTAGCCAACAGTATGGTACTACAAGTAAAAAACCAAACAAACCAAAACCACATCACTGGACCAGAACAGAAGAATAGAGATCTCGCACAAAACTCCACAGAAATGTAGTCAGCCAATCATTGACAAAGAAGCAAAAGCAATTTGATGAAGGATCAACGGTCTTTTCAAAACGTCTTGTGGGAACATGGATATTCATTTACAAAAAAATATGATGGCAACATCAATATTTAGAATACATATGAATGGGATAAGCATTATTCTGGTTGCTGGCATCTAAATTTCTGGTATATTAAATAAGGAACAAATGATTTCCCTGAAGGTTATTTTTGGTCAAATCAACCAATATATTAGCTTTTTTAATTACTTAATTTTTACAATTGCTCATTTCAAACATATGTGAAAAGGCAAAAAATTGGAAATGCAGGCCCTCCCTGGTGGTGCAGTGGATTAAGTCTCAGCCTATGAAGCTATCCGAAGGCACTGCTGCACGAGTTCGTTCCCTGGCCAGGAAGCTTCTCGCCTGTTGAAGCAGACACCTCTGTCTCGCCCGCTGTTCCCCTCAGCAGTGTATTCCAGTCAATCTGCCTGCTCTGCTCCCCACTCCGTCTCTGGTGAATCCTCTCACCACTCCACACCTCTTGCCTACACGCCAGTTCTTATATGCAAAAATAAATAAATCTTAAAACAAAAATGGAAAAGCAGTAAAAGTCACCCCACAGTTGATACACATGCTCAGACACAAAATAGCAGCATGTAATCAATATACAGAAGAGAGAAGACACTCAGAGAAGAATGAGTAAACTCATTTTATTAAAATAGCATCATAATATACAAGCCTTTATAAACAAAAATATAATTACCATCCTAGATGAAACAAAATCACCCAATTTAAAATTTAAAAAAATGTGTAAGACTGAGGTGATTGTTTCTCATGTGCCTTATATCAGTGGTGCTATAGGTTGCCCACTTCAGTCTCTGCTGAGCAAAGACCATGTTGTTCTTAGGGTGAGAACTATTCTTGGTTGTGTGCAGATCTCACTCTTCACTATAAGTAAAACTGATGGCTTTTTCACTTTGTTCTTTTCTCTTCCCATTTCTTTCATCTTTCCTGTCTATTTCTGTGTGGTGATTAGTGTTATGTGACTGTGCTGTTATATTTTTTGCATATGCCTGATGGAGACAGGTCTGTCTATCTCTGGTATACATAGTATGTGAATTCGAATAGAATCCCATACTGGCTTATGTGGGTATTATTTTTTTCCCCATTGAGATGTAATTTAAGTGTTTTTGTGTTTTCATTGATATTCTTTAAAATGTGACTTCAGAGGCAAAAAAGAGGAGAGTTTTTCAGTATCCACTTCATCTAATGGGATAGGGTAGTGTGCTTTCTTTAGAAACTCTGTATTATCTTTGACTACAGTCTCACCCATCTACTTCTGAGTGGAACATATGCCCTTTAGGAAAGTACAATACTCAGCTCACTGCTAACAGTTCATAATACAGCCTTGGAACCTTTGCTTCCATAGCAAAAGTTCCTTAAGTTGGAGTTTATGCCTATGAGAACATGGATGTAAAATTTGTTTCCACTTATCTCTAAATAAAACCAAGTCTAAAACTACACCATTATCTAATTCCATAAACAATATTTAATTCAAAATGTACTAAAGACTTGCATGGACACCATGAAACCATAAACTATGTAGAAGAAAATACCTACAATATGTTCCTTGACATGAACTACAACAGCAAGAGAAGGAAAAACAAAAATAAAGAAGTAGAACTATATCAAAATAAAAGTTTTCTTTGATGAAAGAGTTATAGCAAAATGAAAGGACATTCTACTAAATGGTAGAAGATATTTGCAGATCACACTTTTTTCACACATCTTCAACAAGTAGTTATATCCAAAATTATAAAGAAATCATAAACTTAACAATAATAAAACACACATCCTAATTAACAAATGGTTAAAGGATCTGAATAGACACTTTTCTAAGGCACCAAGCATGTGAAAAGGTGTTCATGACCTCTATTTACTTGGAAAATACAAATCAAAATAACAAAAGACCACCTCACACAGTGAGGATAGCTGATTTTCAAAAGGCAGCAATCAACAAGTGTTGGAGAGGAAGTGGAGAATAGGGAAGCTTTGTGCACTGCTGCTGGATGAAAATGGAATAGCCATTATGGAGAGCAGTAGATGATCCTCAAAAAATTAGAAATGCAAATTCTGTATGCTCTGGTCATCCAACTTCTAGGTATTTACTTGCAGGCATAAAAACTCTAACTAAATATGTTCGATCACCATGATCATTAGAGCATTATTTGCACTGTTAAGAACTGCTAACAACCTTATTGGACAAGAAGAGATGGTTGATAAATATAAAATGGAATATTACTCAGCTATTAAAAGATGAAATTCTGTCATTTGCAACAAAATGGATGGATCTTCAAAGTAATATGATTCGTGAGGTAAGTGGGAAGGAGAAAAACAAATGCCATATGATTTCACTGACATATTCCTATAAAACAAAATAAACAATTGAACTTAATAAAACAAAAGTTACCTTTTAGAATATCAAACAAATTATTGGTTACAAGAAAGGAATGGCTAAGCTGGTTGTGTGAATTAGTCAAATAGCATCAATTGTGACCCACAGAACTTTTAGGGATGAATTTAATGTAGTATATACAGATGTTGATATGTAATGAAACACACCTGAAATTCATTCAGTTAGAAAGAACTGATACTTCATTATAAAAAAAAAGTATGGATATCATAGTCATTTAAATATAAGCAAAGTGATTTATGATGATAAAAAAAATATGAGAGCTACTCTCTCAAAGTGCTAATTGTACAAACTATTATTGTTAGCACAATATTGTATAGCTGATCTTTACAACTTTTTCACTATATACAGATTATATAATTTAACAGAACTCATAATGAAAACGAAGGTTTATTTTCTCTACTCTTCCTGATTCCTGAGGATGTTTCTAGAGGCAATCTCTAACTTTTTGTTAGTTTTGTTCTTTCACTTTCAAATATTAATCTTTCTTCAACTATCCATTGACCTTATTTTCCCCATTCTTACTAAAAATGAGCACTCTAAAGAAGAAAAACAATTCTGTCAAACATTTGTGAGTCCTGAAGAAGAGATTCACAATATGATTCAAATTACCATGATACCAAAAGAGACAATAAATATAAATAAGAAGCATTAACAATGAAGCACAAGTTAAACTGTAGAAAGCTCTAGTGATCAATTCAAAGCAGTCACTATAGCCATATCTCTTTTATCTAGATTGCCAGGTACAATATTAATAGACAAATATCAACTATATATCTATGTAAAAACAAAACCAACACTGCATCAAGCAAGCATGAAAGACGAAAGAGGAAATCTCACAATATATGCACAAACCTTTGTATTAAAAACTGCAAAAGATTGCAAAAAGAAGACTTAAAATCTGGCATAGTTTAGCATGTCCTTGGGTTAGGATGGTAAAACCAGGATGGCAAAACTCCTTAAATTGATCTTGATATTTAAGAGAATCCAAAACAATATCATAAATACATATGCACATGTAAATATTGATATCCCATTCTGAAATTTATATGGAAATATAGATGATATTTTATAACTGTATAACCAAGAATAACAGTAAGTTAGAGGACTCAGACTCCTGGTAACAACAAATGTCTTGATATTAAAGTTGATGTGATAAAGACAACATGGTACTCCACCAAGATTTAAAAGACATCAAGTAGACAAACAGAATACAATTAAGAATCCAGAAAGAGACTGATTTATATTTGCATAACTGATTTTTTTAAAACATCAACACGCATTTCAGTGATCAAAAAGCAGCCTTTCAAACAAAGGTCATGACACAAGGCTCCAGTGGATATGACAGGGCACTGCATGCCAACAAAGAGAACATGAATTTTTTTCAAGTGCATATGTTACATTACTCAGGGAAAACCACATTGTCAGTCATCAAACAAATTCATGAAGACTGAAATCATAGCAGCTTCTTGGAATAAAATGCATCAAAATAGAAAAAGATTATAAAAGGAAAAGAGGGAAATCCTTTAATACTTAAAGACTGGATAACACATGAGAGAGAGACTACTGAGAAGCCAAAGACATTTGTTAAATATTAGAAGGTGAAGACAACAGATGTCAAAATGAGAGTTAGTGAGAAGACTCAGATCTATCCAAACTGTAACATGTGCACTTGTGGGGAAGAAGATTCTTTAGGAAATATAACCTGGGAATGAAACATAGTTGATTTTTCTGGAACAGGTCCAAGATTACTAACCTGAGATTTCTAATGGAAACATATGCTTTACCAAGTGGAATTGTGAAAAGATAGTACTGTCAGTTGCCTCTGAGCTTTGCTATATGAAACTTCCTTTTAGTAAACAGCTTCATTGATGTACATTGTGCTAGACAATTGATTGCAAAAATTTCTTCATTTTCCCAATGTTCCTTCATTTTGGAAGTAGACTTTTCAGGAGAAAGACATGAAGCAAAAGAAAAAGGCTGAAGGACCTATAAATGGGCCATACATCAGTAAATTATACAATGAAATGTGGACTTTCTCCATGATCATAAGCTCAGATAGTCTACCCTGGTTTTTCATAAAAGAAAAGGAAGAAGGACCCTGAGAATTCCATTCAAAAGAATCTTTCAAAATGAACCTCTTAAAATTCATCAATGATCCACTGAATGGACTATGTAAAAGTTTGCTCAATGAGTATTCGGTATATGTGTATAAACTATATAAGTGAAGAAAAATTAAGCAGTAAATGGAGAAGAAATGAGATGGGACATTTCATTTCAGAAAAATATACTAGAGAAGTGAGTTTTAAGAAGAAAAAATCAGAACACTGTTGCATGATATTCAGTTACTGATCCTAACCATGAAGCGACCTTATCTCATCCCCAGGACTTTCCTCAGCACATTCTTTACATCTTTATTTCTCAAGCTGTAGATCAAAGGATTCAGCATGGGGACCACTGTGGTTAGAACACAGAGGCCACCTTCTTCTGTGTCAGGCTGCTGCTGGCGGAGGGCTTAAAATACATAAAAACTATGGAGCCATAAAAGATCCCCACAGCTTTCAGATGAGAGCCACAGGTGCCAAATGCTTTGGACCTGCCTGCAGCTGAGGGAATTCGGAGAACGTTGGCAATAATGAAGATGTAGGAGATAATGATGGTCCCAGTTGTTGAGAGCACATTGAATCCACCCAAAAATTGCAGTAGAAGCTCCTTTGCATAAGTATTGGAAGAGGAGCACTTGAGAAGCGGAATTATATCACAGAAGTAGTGGTGGATGACATTGTCCCCACAGAAGGATATCATGACCATAGAGATTGTATAGGCTAAAGCTAAATTTACTGCCATGGTGTAGACCCCAGCCACCAATGTGTTGCACATCTTTTGGGACATGGTGACACTGTACAGCAGTGGGTTACAGATAGCTACATATCTATCACATGCCATTGCTGACAACATAAAACACTCTCCAGTTGCAAAAACACAAAAGAAGAAAAGCTGTGTCATACATCCAGGGTAGGAAATAACATTCTGCTCCAATACAAAGTTTCCCAGCATTTTGGGGGTAACAACTGTTGAGTAAAAGAGATCGATGAAAGACAAATTACCCAGAAAGAAGTACATGGGAGACTGGAGCTTGACATTGAAGGTGATTAGGAGGATCATGCCCAGGTTTCCCACGACAGTGACCACGTAGATGCCCAGAAACAGGAAGAAGAGGGGCAGCTGCAGCTCTGGCTGCTGTGTTAATCCTTCTAGGACAAACTCAGTGGAAAAATTGCACTCGGTCATTTCCTTTACAATCAGGGCATATGTAGCTAGGAAAAAGAAAAAACCACAGGAATTTTTTAAAACTATGTTCTCATGATTGTCAAATTTTACTGTTTGGATTGAAAAAAATGGTATGAAATTTGAACTCTCAATAATTAGATACCACTGTATTTATATCCTTAAGCTAGCATCCTATGATGATATTTTTAACATCTGTATCATGTCAATTTAAGTCACACACACAAGAAGATATGGTAAAATATCAGTACAATGTGCTCATGAAAACTCTCATAGGAAATCCGAAAGTCAAAGCTGTAATATCTTTTTTAGCATCAAAAATTAAACTGGTGTCTGGGATGCAGAGGCACTCAGCTATTATGAGTCTGAGACAACATCTTATGGTGTGAACTTCAAGCTGGGACATCGCGTTTCATTAAGAGTGCAGAAGGCAATGTACAGTTTTGCTGGCATCTCTTATGTTCAGTGGATTGTTACTGAGCAGTCAACACAGAACCCTTGTCCAGCAGGAAGCAGACAGTAAACGCAGGTGTTGGAACAAGGTACCAATCACAAGGGAATCTCAGAGAACTTAATGATCCCAGTTAAGAAGATTTTCAAATTCATTCTAAGTTTTATAATTTAAATGAGTATGAAGTCAGCGGGACATTTTTCTTTCCAGGAAAGTATTTCAGAATATTTTGCCTGTATAGTAGAAATATATATTCATAAGCAGGAAAACAAAAGAATCTTTCTATTTCTCTACCCACTGCAATCCATAGGCAGAAGGAAATTCTTTTCTTCCACTTCAGTTACATTAGGCTGGTAACAAACAAACACATATATTTGACCAAACTGTAGTTTCCTTGCAACAAAAACTTGATATTCACCCCAGCAATTCCTTCTGAAATGAAAACTTTAGTCATAGGACAGAGAGAATCTGTGCACTTGAATGCAGTCAAAATCTGGTGCTTTCTTTCCACTCATGTGGATAGATTCATACTGCCAGCTCAATGACAGATACTACCTGTCTAGCACCTTGCTGACCCTGTTTAGAGTCTGCTGTATGAGCACCAAGTATAAAATAAATCAGATGACAACTCGAGGAAAGGAAGAAACAACCAAGCTCCACTCTTACCACCTCAAAAGTCAAATTCCTTTTCCAGCCATGTCACCCATCAGATTGAGATTTGGGAAAGGTATTTTGCCTCTGATTTCTATAGGTGGATGGAATGGGTGAATGATCACTAAGACTGTTATAGCTCTAATATTTAATGATAGTGCGTGAGCAAGAGTGAGGTAACCTTCCATTCCTACACCCTGAACTGCCCTTTCTAAGCAAGGGAATACTTTCAGTTGTTCAAAGGACTCTGAACTCCAAGGAGATGAATGAGTACAGTATTCTCCAAGGACCAAAACAAAGAAAACCAAGGGAGATTCTCAGAGGTGAAATTCTCTCAAGAAGATAAAAGCAATTAATAAGTTATATTGGCATACAGGATAATGATAGACACTTTGTTAAATCTATTATAATATGTAAGTCTGTATGAGTGAAATCTGATGTTTTTGATGAGAGAAATCAAAAATATCTAAATTAATGGAGAGATAATCCATGAATATAAACAGGAAGCAACAAGATTGTTGTTAATTCTTCATAGATAATTTTTATATATATGCAGATATAAATATAGCGATAGTGCTAATGTATTATACTCAAAATAGCAGCATGTCTTTGTGGAAAATAGATGGGCCTTGAATTGATTATGCTAAATGAAGTAAGTCAGAAAGGGAAAGACAGTTATCTGATAGTATCACTCATTTGTGGAATAGAAACAACGAAAGAAAACTAGGCCTCCAAAAAACCAAAAAATAATTCTTATACTCCATAGATACTAGAGGGGATAGAGACAAAGAATATGGGATTGGGGAGGAAACATGATAGGGCATTGGCCTTGGATCTTGGTGAAGGGTGTATGACATATCAGATATAGAGTAGTACCCCATAATTATACAATTTTCTGAATGATCGGCAAATCAGTAAATTTTTTAAAGTTATTTTGTGGATATTTGTAATACTAGTAGAAATTAAATAGAAAGACAAAAGATACCCACCTCAATACTGAAAGAGAAAAACAAGGTCAGAAGATAGAAATCATCCCACTTAAAGATTGTTAATACTGCAGTAGCCAGGCAGTGTGGTACTGCAAGTAAAAAACCAGACAAACCATAACCACATCACTGGAGCAGAACAGAAGAATAGAGGGCCCAAACAAAACTCCACAGAAATGTAGCCAGCCAATCATTGACAAAGAAGCAAAAGCAATTCACTAGAGGATGAATAGTATTTTCAACATATTTTGTGGGAACATTGGATATTCATTTACCAAAAATATGACTACAACCTCAATATTAAGAATCAATATGTACGAATAGGATAAGCATCATCCTGCTTGCTGCATCTAAATTTCTGGTATATTCAACACCCATTTATGATAAAAGCCCTTGAAATCCTTGGGATAGAAGGAACATACCTCAACATAATAAAAGCCACATATGAGAAACCCACGGCCAATATTATCCTCAACGGTGAGAAGCTGAAGACCTTTCCCCTAAGATCAGGAACAAGGCAAGGATGTCCACTCTCACCATTACTTTTCAATATAATACTGGAAGTCCTAGCCACAGCAATTAGACAAGAGAAAGACATTCAAGGGATTCAAATAGGAAAAGAAGAAATTAAACTGTCTCTATTTGCAGATGATATGATAATATATATACAAAACCCTAAAAACCCAATAGAAAAACTACTCGAAATAATAGACCAGTTCAGTAAAGTAGCAGGATACAAAATCCATGCACAAAAATCAGTAGCCTTCCTATATGCAAACACCCAGTCTGAAGAAGAAGAAATTGAGAAATCCATCCCCTTCAAAATCAAAACCAAAAGATTCAAATATCTGGGAATAAATCTAACAAAAGACATAAAGGACTTATACAAAGAAAACTACAAAACTCTGTTGAAAGAAATAGAAGAAGACACAAGAAGATGGAAAGGCATCCCCTGCTCATGGATTGGAAGGATTAACATTATCAAAATGGCAATCCTACCAAA
>PVIJ01023468.1:0-14220 GCA_004024925.1 Scalopus aquaticus | reverse complement strand
CCTCTCCAATCCAGCTCCACATTGCTCCACACACTCGCATCCTCAGGCACTTTCAGAGGCCCCAGACAGCAGATGCCCCAGCCCTTGCTCCCCCACTACGGATCCCCCCAGCCTGGCCTCCTGGCTGAGCAACTGCTGCTCATCACAGGAAACTGGAAGGGGAAGAAGGCACTGAATGGCTGCTAGAACTGTGATTCCTGACAGGGATGCACGGGTAGAATATCCCTAAGTGCCACTGATCTCACCTCCCCAGTGATGTGATATCACTGCAATCAACCCTCAGTGTCTATGTGTGGGGTGTGGGGTGTGTGTGTGTGTCGTATGTATGTGTGTGTTTTAGGGATTGGAGACATGACTCTTGCCTGGGACAAGACGAAGGGCAAAACGAAGGGCCTCCAGAACAGGCCTTTTTAAAAAATCTTTTTCTGAAGTCATATCCTCTTGAGTGTTTTGATGAAAAAATCGGACTGTGGAAAATCACACCCACCTCCGATTGCAATTCATTTCAAATTATTGGTCCCCAGATCCCTGGAAGCTGTCCAGAGATCCTGGCCATGAACTTAGATCCCGAAACAGATCCAGTGACTCTTCCTTGCAGTTACCCACCCTCTCAGGAAAGAACATCCTTCAGGATGAGTGCAGCAACTCCTCTGCACTGCACCTCCTAGAACCCCAGTGTCCACTTTAGGAATGTCGTGCTTGCCTGCTCAGTTGTCACTGTAGCTGCTGGGGCAGCAAGAACTTCCCTGGGACCCTAGGGCCCATGATAGGGCTCCGCTGGAGCTCTTTACCGCTGCCCAGCAGACCTACTGTGGGACAGAGGGCCTGGGCCAGCAGGTCAAGCCAGAAGTGGCAGGCTGACCCAGTGGGAGAGCCACAGAGAAATGGAGCAGAGGTGGAGCAGGCAAAAGTGAGAAAATGGAAAAAGGGAAATGGGAATCCCAGGGAGATGCGGTTCAGAGAACGACATGAAAGAGAAAGAAAACACGCTGCGGAGACATGCCAAGGGAAACTCCAACACATCACTGAGACCAGTCTTCTCCATTGGAAAGAAGGGGAAATTGAGACCCCAGAGAAAGAAAGGGTCTGGCCAGAACATCACGGCCCCGCCTTAACGGAAGAGCCCTGGGAGCGCCCGGGGGCCCAGGGTCTGTAGCCACTGTCAGCCTCCTGTCTGCCTCGCTGGCTAAAAGATAATCATCACCACAATCATGATAAAAGGGACATTTTAGTAACAACTTTAAAGGCCAACAATAGGCGATTGAGTAAATAAATTCTGGTTTACCCATAATGTTGAAAGCTTTACAACAGCAACAAATCCTGTAGGTTAAATTTAGTGTCAGAAAACGTGCTCAATATACTTTAAAAACCAATTTACTAAACTAACTCAATCCATATAGGAACAGAAGATCAGAAGGAACAAATATACTAAAATGCTGACACTTGGTATCTCTGGCAGGAATATTGCAAAATTATTGCTATCTTCTATTTGCTTGTCTATTTTTCCATATTTTTTTATAATAAGCATGTGCTGCTTTTGTAACAGGAAAAAGTAGTGAAAAGTTATGTGTAAAATATTTTTAAAAATCCCTGTCTCCAGCTCAGACTACTCCCCTGAACTCCAGGCTCCAGAACCCACCATTGTTTGTCCCACCAGCCAGTCAGGGCCAAAGGCAGAAGACTTGACCATACGCTCCTCCCCCTTCTGCGGCCGCAACTTGAACTTGAGCTCCACAGTGTCTGGACCCCGCCCTGCTTCCCCAAAGCCATACCCAGCCCGGCCAACCATAATCTCCAGCCTGATCCCCGTGTTCCCACCCTCCTTACATTGCAACCCAGGCAACTTTTTTTAAAGTTTCATTCAATCATGTCTTCCCCACCTGCAAAGCAAGTTGGTGGTTTCCAAGTGCCCACAGAAAAAGAGCTATGTGTCTTCAAGTCTCTGCAAATCTCATTGCCAGATTGCCCTGACCTAAGGAGGAAGAACACTCACTCACACACACACACACACACACACACACACACACACACATCCCACCTTTGCACCTATCACCCCAATTCCTACTTGGCAGATGCCACCCTTCCTATACTTGTCCTTTATTCACAGCCAATCCATTTCTCCTCTCTGCCCTCATTTGGGTGTTGGATTCATTTTGGTGTTCATTCCTCTGACCAGAGGCTGATTCTTGTGGTTCAGGAGAGAGTCTGGTACAGTCTAGCCTCCCGATGGAAAGAATTATGAAGGGTAGCAGAGTTCCAAGGTAGGGACTGGGCGTGAGGCAAAGAGGACTGTGGAACTGTCCCATGTGATAACATACAATGTACATATAGCTCGTAATACAGACATACAATAAAGCATTGCCCAGTGATGGTATACAGCACCCCGTAACACCCAACTAGCACCTCCCTCGGCCCTGGAACCCAGCACCTCAGTGAATGCACAGACTGACGCCACCCACCAGCACATCCTCTGTGTGTGTTCTCTCCACCTGAAGAGGCTGCTGCCCACCCCTAAATTTAAAGACTCAGGATGAATGCCTACAAACAAGCACACTGACCCACACTGAAAGTACCCCACCATGCCCCATATCCCACCTAGTGTATGCCAGGTGTGAAGACAGGGAGGAGCCACGATGACCATCTACACAGACTGACTCCAATTCAGATTAGTCACGTGGCCTGGGGGCCAATCACTTCTCCTCTCTTAGTCTCCAATTCCTGAACTGTAAAATCAGGATAATCATAGTATCTACTTCGTAAGGTTGTTTTACAGATGAAATAAGTTAATATATGTAAAGTGCTTAGAATAGTGCCTGTCATAGAGTGTTATGTGTTTGTTGTTATTATTACATGTCATAAAAATTATACACACAATTCAGAACCTTTGCAAAAGTGATTAGAGGTGTGTGTGTGTGTGTGTGTGTGTGTGTGTGTGTGTTGTGTGACCTTATGAATCAGTGATTACTTAAGTGGTATGCTTTAGAAGGGACTGCCCACACCTCCACCCATAATCAACACCATTGCCTGAAATTCCACCAATATAGCATATATCATTTGAGTCTTGAAGGCTAGTCCTTTTCAACAATCCCCTATTAAAATGCACATACCCCTTGGGGGTGTTAAGCCTTATCAACTAACACCTTAGTTGTCAGCTAACACCTTAGTTATCAGCTAACACCTTAGATATCAGTTAACACCTTAGTTGACAGCTAACACCTTAGTTGACAGCTAACACCTTAGTTGACAGCCAGCTGAGAGCAAGACCCTGCAGGACTGGCTTTTGGAAGAAGGACAGGAATAGTAGAAATAGAGGGGCTTTGATAGGGTCGAGAAGAGAACACCAGGACCAAACTCTATCAGTTTTCTGACTAGCAATGTACTCCCGCCCTGTGATATGGAGAAGGGACAGAGTCTTTCCTCCCAGCTGATGTCACCAGGTGTGTGGGGGGTGAGGCAGAAGGAAAGGGAGATCACATGCCAGCCGTTTCCCACAGCAGCTGATGAGTGTTGGCACAGCCAGCCCGAGCCTTCCTGAGAAGGTGGGTGGTGGTTGGGAGCAGGAATCTCCGCATCCTACTGACTCTCCCCCGACCCGTGGGCTAAGCTACAGGAGTCGAGGAGAGGGAGAACAGGTAGAGGGGCTGACCAACCTCCCACCCCACCCCCAATTTCCACCACCCAGAACTCCCACTCTGGAAGCCTAGGACTGGTCTCTGAGTGTGCGCTAAGGGGCGCTTCCCGCCCATCGACCTTAGACTTGCCATTCCGAGCCATCCACGTCAGTGGCATTTATCATTCCATCCCAAGCCATTCTTGTTTCCTGCCTGGACCACTCCTGTGTATAATGAGAGCCATAAGCTCATTAAGTCGGGGTGAGGAAGGACTTCCTTTGATTTGTCCTCAATTTACCTCCTTCGGGCTTCAAAGAGGCCTCCCACATCCACAGAGCTGAAGCTTTGATGGCCAAAGGAGAGGCCCCCATTTTCCCAAGGCTCGCAATCAAAACATTTGAACTCCGTGTATTTCTATGAATGTTGGAGGCCACAGACTCTTCACATATCTGTGCTCGACAGGCATTCAGAGATCATCTAGCAGGCTGGACACCCTCCCCCACTCCCACCCATTATTCAGATATGGAGACTGAGGCCCAAGGAGGCTATGAAGCCCTCACCTATGTACTCACCAATAGAGTGGGCCGGCTTTTCAGCATGTGTTCCCATGCAGAATCTTTGAAGACTCCTCCAAATAAATGCTGATTATTATGCCCACTTTTGACAGGAGGAAATTGAGAACTACCCGAGACCTCAGAGCCAAGATGTGGCAGGGGCGAACTCCAACCCAAGCCTTCTTGCAGGGCCTTTCTGGCACGGGGAGCGCTTTATAGCATGGGCTTTGGAACCAGATAAGCTGGGATTGAGTCCAGTAACACCAACTCCAAGCTGTGTGGCCTTGGACTTTCAGCATGTTCCTTCAGCCTCTGTGTCCAACCCTGAAAATGACTACCACACTCACAGGGTGTTGTCAGGGTAACAGGAGCTGAAGTGTCATAAAGTGCTTGTTCATTCAGCCCACAGATATTTGCTGGGTATCTAAGTGCCAGGCACTCTCCTAGACCCTGAGCAACAATGAACAAAACCAGACAGCAACCCCTGCCTTCATGGAACTGACAGTCTAGCATAGTAGAAAGCATGTAACTAAGTGAACAAGCTACCGTCAACTAGTGGTGAGTCCTGGGAGGGAAATAAATCAGGGGTGTGGGAAAAAGCGTGCCCGGGGGTGCAGTTGGGAGGCAACTTTATACCAATATGATGTTTGAGCTGAGTCCTAACTAAGGATGGAGTGTGGGGCAGATGGAAGAGCAAGTTCCAAGGCACCAAGGTAAAAGCTTCAATCTCTTCAGCGTTTGTATCTCTTGCTCTGGATACTACCTACCTACCTGAAGCCTCCGCGTCGATATCTATGGGGTCCTGAAGTTATCATACCCAAGTCAGAGTTCTGGAGTTCCCCCAAACTCCCTTCCCAGTGTTCCCCAGCTCAGTAAATAGTATCACTGGCCACCTATTTGCTCTAGTTCCAAAACTGGGAGTTAAACCTTGGAAATCTTTTCCTCTTTGCCTACTTCCGATCCATCACAAACCCAGCCACTCAACCCCCTAGTATACCCTAATGTGCCCACTCCCCAGCACTTCCCCTCACTAGCCTGGCTTAGGCCACATCATCACTCAGACCAACAGACCTCACCTCAGCACCCCCCTCCACGAGACTCGCACTGAGTCTAGACTCAACATGGATTCCAGAGGGAGTTTTCTTTAAAAAATGCAAATCAGATCAAGTCACTCTCTTGTTTACAACCCCCATTAGCCTCTCATCTGGCTTAGAATAAAACCCCAAATCCCCTCCGCCCACTGTGGGTCTGACTCTGACTGCTCTGGCCCTGCCTGCCTCTCACACGTAGCCATCACCATCCTCCCTCTTGCTAGGTGGTGGCAAAAGGGAAGGAGAATGAGGTAGGTAGGAGGAGAGGTGAGAAAGGTGGACGAGAGACACCGGAAACTTAGAGACAACTGTTGGCCAGAGCCACAGCCTCTGACCCGGAGGAGCTCGCGCTCAGCATCCTCCTCAGCTTCCTCCTCTCCCGATGGCAGGACGGAATAAATAAGCCTTCCGCCCTGGCTTCCATCCTCAAGTGCCCAGTGTTCTCCCACCCGGAGGAAGAACTGAGGGCACAGGGATAGACGTATTTGCCGAGGCTAGCTACTGGAAGGAGAAGAGATGGAACCCAAGGGAAACGATGGGGAGCACGGGAAGGCCTGGCAGAGAGGAAACCTGGAGAGCACAGTTCTGAAGCAGTCCAGGAAGGAGCATTGCAAAGAGAGGCTGCCAACCATGTCAGACCAGCCCAGCGCGTGCTGTCAAGGTCTGAGCAGGGAGCAGGTGACCTTTAGTCACCCAGACATCAGTGGTTTTCACAGTGAGAGCAGAGCAGGCAGCGTGCCAGGCCAGGAGTCATTGCACAAAGATGTGTGGCCAGGAGAGGGTAGGCACGAGAAGGGCGGGAGCATTCAGGGGGCCACAACATGGAGGAAAGGGTTCTTTCAGAAGCTGGAAAACCTGGCACGAATTTGCAGGCTGAGTGTGGGAAGCCGGCCGAGGGGAGAGGTGACTGGGGTGTGGTTCCGTGGAGATGGCAGCTTGAATCCAGGAAGATCAGGGCCATTCTTTCCTCTGAAGGGGGTGGGGGTGAGAAGGGAAGAACGGACAGGGCCTCAAGCTCATGGCCATCCGCTTGATGCTACATCCCTTAATCTTACCTTGCCATGCTCCCCCCACCAAAGGCCACAACATGATGGTAACGGCCCTCTATCTCCATTCACATGTAAGGGGGCGATGGAGGGAGGTGTTGTGACCACCCTCCAATCATACCCTGGGGCCTGTAGGACCCATTCCACAGTGGGCAAGGTGACCAAGACAAGCGGAACCCATACCTGGTGTGACCTCTCTCCCTGGCTTCCTTGACCAAGACCCAGACCAACACCCTCAACCATCAATCCCCACACCCACCACCTGAACTCCCACCCCTGCCTCGATGTGTAGGGGAAGTTAGCCTGGCCGGGGACACTGCCAAGGGTGCCACAGACCACCCCCAGCCCGATGGCCTCATGCTGCCTTATGCCCACACCTTCTGTGCAGGACTTTAGCGTGGCTGAGCATCCACAGTAAAGGTCCCCACAGACCCTATGAGCAAGGTCATATTTATGTCCTTTTTGCAGTTGGGGAAACTGAGCTTAAAGAAATGGCCATCAGTTGCCTTAGACCCAGAACCACTGACTAAGGGAAAAGTCTCCAGGAATTGTTGATCCTAGGTCATAAGAGGCAACAACAGTCACTGACGCAGGAGAGGCTCTCTGAGCCCATCTATGTGCAACCAGTCCTGGTCCAAGTGAGGAATGGAGGCAGGAGAACAATGTAGCTAAGGTCACGTGGTCAATGAGCATAAGACCTGTCGCTTGGCTCCTGGCCTGCCGAGCTGCCAGGGTGAACCGCCAGGGCTGGGGCAACCCCCTGTCTGAGAGGGCCATGGAGATGTGAATTCGGCAGTCTTAGGGGGCAGGGACATATCTGACTGTTCAGTGCCTGGTGAAATGCCTGGCTTGAGAGCCAGCATTCAGTAGATCCATGTGGAACGATAGGTGGAAAAAGAGCTAGGTGCGCACATGTCTGGACAAAACCAGACAAAGGTCCAGACAGGACCCTACACTGGTCCTGAATCCTCTCCCAGAGTTAAGACCTCACTCATGACCTGGGAACCCAAATTCCCCTAGGCCAGAGAGGGCTGAGGAAGAAGATCTGCCAATGTTGACCCGGGGATAGAAAGCTGGAAGCCCCCCCAAATCCAAAGAGTTACCATCGATGAACCTCTCAGTGCCCTCCTCAACCAACCTCCAGAAAGGTCCCCCAAAGCCTCTCCTTGACCGTTCTGATGATGCAGAAGCCCTGTGCTACCGTCCTCCTCAGCTTCAGACGCTGAAGAAGCAAAATCCTTCTCTGCCTCCGGGACCCATAGGGAAGAGTTTTGTGGCTAGAGCTGGCATATCCAGCCTGCCTGGCCTTGCGGTTCTGGGGCCTGGCCTGGCCTCCTTTCTACTCTTCCCATGACCCTCTCATCTGCCTTGCACATCCCATCTGCCCTCTGGCATACCTTGGGCAGCAACAGGGCAATCACCCTTACACTTGGGCACTGGCCCACATCCTTGCACATAACCACACACACACACACACACACACACACACACACACGCACAGTGCTAAGTAGACTCATGCATTCACACTGTACCCTTACACTGGCACTTGCAGACATCCACGCATACACACAGACTTATCCCAGAGATAAAACACATTCAACTGGATCTAGGTACACATCTCCCCTGCCGAAGTCAATCTGAGGTCTCTTTCCTGGAAAGACCTATTATTTCTGGGTGAGACCGATAAGAAAAGAGCAGGACAGCAAACATAATTGTGTCTCTTGGATTGAAAAGGTTCTAGGGTTCAAAGATCATGGCCTAGGCATTGGAGCTATTTTTTTCTTGGCCTCCCCATACCCCTTCCTCTCCGTTGAACTTCCCAAAACTCAGACCTGCCCGGTGTCCTTCCTTACTCGGTCTTCTGGGTGCCAGACATCCACCAGGGCTCAAGTGACAGGCCTCATCTAACCCAACCTGGGAAGATGCTCAGTTGTGGAGGTGGGTCCCCAAGTCAGAGGTCGTTGAGTGCACCCCTCCCTCTATGGAAATGCTGCCTAGATCTGAGGCCATCCCTAAAGGGAAAGCAGGCATTTCCCTCAAAGAGGAAGTCATCCTTCCCAGTGTTCACAGGCCCAGTGAAAATCCTGGTAAAAAGAAATGAGAAAGAAGGCAGAGGGGCCATCAGAGTTGCAGGTAAGGGACAGCAGCACTTCCTTGGCCCTGCTCTGCGGAGCTCCCACAGGGGAACCCCCAGACCCTCACTGCCCATCCCCACCCCCATTTGTCTTCCCCATCCTGCCACTCCTCTCTTCACCATCCTTCTCTTGATCCTCTCATGAAAAATGGATGGAGCTTTTATTAAACTGTTTTCTCTTCAAAGGAGCCTTCAATTTTTAATGCTATGCCAGAGTAGGGGAGACAGACTGGTCTAGATAGACTGTGGAGGGGGGCAGAAGAGGTCTGCCCTGGACTAGAAAGGGGACTTTGACCTGCCTGAGGGCTAGGGAAGCAGGAATCAGGAGAGTAGATACCTGCCAAGAGAGGTTGTTACTCTTTGAGGTACAAATAATTTCCTGGACTGCCACTCCCCTTTCTACTCTCTACATTGAGCAGGAAGATCTTCAAAGGGAAGGAACCAGCTTGTGTTGAACACCTACTGTATGCCAGGTGAGGCATTTGATGTACAGATGCCCCTCTGACTCTTGCTACCAGATCACTATGGGAGGTCCCTTAAACAGAGTGAAAAAGAGCAAAGGCTCTGGAGTCAGCCTCCTGGCTTCAAATTTTGATGTCATTGTTTGCTTGCTATGGAATGCTGAGCCAATAACTCAATCCTGAGCCTCAGTTTTCCCATGTGTCAAAAGGGGATAGTAGTATCACCTTGTAGGGTTATTGCAAAGATGCAATGCGATCATGTATGTCAAGTGCACATACATGTCTGAACACTGGATATATACTTAGGGTGAGGGTGTGATAACCAATGAGGCCAAGTCTCCGGGACCTTAAGGGCTGAGATTCACGGTCATAGGACCACTAAATAGCGAAGCCAGCACTCATTTTTTTTAGCTCAAGTGCCTAAGCTCATGCCCATACATCTTATTGCCTCTCAAAGGGTAAGATTCTGTCTACTGAACACAACTGGCACAGAGTCAACACTCCAAAAACATGTGCCAAATAATTACTGCTACTGTCTTATCCCAGCATCATCTCAACGTACTATGTGTCCCCTTAAACTAGTCTCATCCTCACCTTCTTCCCTGGCTGTCAGGAAGACACTGCTAATGTGGAAATGGGAGATGTGGGAAGAGCCAAGTTATTAGGTGAGAGAGTAAGCCCCCCAGTAGCACCAGACAGCCCAAGGTGAGACCCAGAGTCCCAACACCAAAGTGCCCATCGCAGTGCTGGATATGTGAATTGGTTCTGCATTTTGAGCATGTGCTTTCATATCTTTAATTGTGAGATTTCTATTTAGGATAAAAAAGCAACACACGGTAATTACAGGAATCTTGGAAAATACAGGGAAGTCCATAAAAGAGGAAGAAATCTACTTTGAATCCATAATGGCAATAGGGTTGATTTGACCTAGATTGACCCACATGCACCTCTTCTCTGAATTCTGAAGCCAGAGGATCTAGTTCAAGGTAGATATCCATGTGCAAAATGAGTCATAAGACCCCGCTGAATTCAGTTCAGCCATAGAGCTGGCAGTGCTCTGGCCACCTTCAGAAAGAACAAGATGAGGACATTTGTTCCAGCTTACCTGGTCTGGTTCCAAGTGGAATGAAGAAAAAAGAGTTTGTTCTAAAAGATAGACTAAAAGAAAATTAATAGTCCTGGTCACCAGGTTTCCAGGTATCTGTAATTTTAATATACGTGAGCTGTTTCAGCAGAATCTTTGACAACTTTAAGCATATTCAACTCATTGCTCCTGTTGAGGAGAGGAATTTGTTTTTTATTGCTAGGAGGGTTAATTTGTTTAAACTCCTATTCTTCCTAATTAGCTGTATCAGGAACATTTGTTTCATTTTGGAGGAATAACTAAAGCCCGCAGAGCCAGTGGGGCAAGTGTGCTGGGCCTAGAATCCACACTGCTGCCCCCCAGGAGAGGGGCTCACACCAGTTCTTAAGAGAAAACCAGTGTTGGAAGGAAGTGAGACTTCGACAACACAGACCAACGCAGGTGGGGGGCAGTGTATAGGCTGCAATGAGCCATACACCGTAAGCCCAGATTCTTTTCAATGGTTTTGCCTTCTTCCTTCACCTTACACTTCACCTGGTGGCCTGTGGGGGGGGAGACATTATGCTGACCAGCATTTTCCTCAGCAATACCTTCAAGCACCATTACACCAACAAAGCTCAGCCTAAGCCCATCGCTGACCTGGAAACCACACAGCACTTCAATCTGACAGTGAACGGTGCTCCCAGTGGGGGCAAATGATTACCTTGAAACAGTGGACAGGATGCTCAGCGCAAACCACTTATATCAAAAAGGGGTATGCATTGAAATTGATGAGAACATAGTCTAAAGATAAAGCTGGCATCACTGGCCAAAAAAAAATGAATTTGAAAAATTTCAAGGCAAAGCATTTGAAAAGTGGATTATATTGCATCTAAAGGTGGTATACTCACCCTGGGTTGCACACACTTATGGAATCTGGAATTAGCAGATGGAAACATTTCAATTTCAACCAGAGGTAACATTTCAAAGTTCATGAAAACGCTGAACAGCCAGAGCAGGAAGAACAAGTTGAAAATGAGTTGTCAAAGTATTCTCCCTCCAAATCATAATTTTAAAATCCACAAAAACTCACAGAGGTTGCAAAAACTTTCCCAGAGTACCTGAAAATTACTATTATGTGGAAACCATTGACTAGAAATATTTCTTTTCAACCACTTGATAATTCCAACTAATTTGCTCTTGCCACTGATATTTGACTGGTTGGTTTCTCACATGCTACCCAATCCTAAGAGATCTCTCTGCCTTGGGTCTTCCATGGGGCAAAAGAGGCCTAGTGAACAAGCCACACATGACATCAGGAAGAAGACAGAATGCTTCTTAGCTTCACACCCTGGACACCCACAGCTCCTGCTCTCTGAGTCAGTTTCCTCTTCTGTGAAATGGGGGGAAATGGCCCGCCCCTGCTCCTTTCCAAGAATATCCCAAGTACTGCATGAGATAGGGGCATGTGAGAGTGTGCTCAATCTGCCTGGCCCTGCCCCCTCGAAACACTTTACTTGGCCTTCCCAGGCCTCATTTTCTCCATTTACAAAATGGGACCACACCTTCATCAATGACATCTTGACATTTTCCATATAGAATGCCTAACATCGAGTCATACACTTGAACAGGCTTCAGAATCACCTGGAGGACTTGTTAAAACACAGATAGAAATGTCTGCTTTGGGGACTTGTGAGGCATTGTCATTCTTTTTACATCTCACTCTCCAGGCAATGCGGAAACTGGGGGCAGGTAGATCATCCATGTATCTCTCACAGAATGGAGACACCATGGCTTGAAACTTTGGATCCTTCTTCATTTGTCCTCTAGCGGGCTTGTTCGTTTACAAAGACCCAAGTGAATCCACGCATTTCCAGTGAAGAGAGAGAAGACAGTCCAACCCACGATGGAGACATGTGAGGCAGACACAGCTGCCACCCCAGTTGCTCCTGCTCTGGCCTGGGCCGAGGCCACTGCCCAGTGTGACAGGAAGAGTGCCCAGCCAGGCTCCCTGAGCTCAGCCCTGCTGCCAACATGCTGGAAGACTTGGAAGACCTGGTGTTCTCTGGACCTCAGCGTTCTCAACCAAACATGGAGGGACGAGATAAGATGTGTGCTTCTCATGGGGTGGAAGCCATAGACCCTCCCTTTACAGGACAAATTCTAGAAGAACCAGACCCTGGTTCTGAGACAGAATCCTCAGACAACCATAACTCCTGTACCCAGAAGTGCATGTCCCCCACTTTGGAATGTCTTTGGAACTGAAACGAGGCTATGAAAAAGTCTCCCGTTTGTGTATCATAGCTGTGTTTAGAAGAAAAATTGTTTTGATTACCATCAAATAAGAACTTAGAAGTTAAATTCTTAGAGAACTAACTTGTGATCTCTGAGAATATATCAGAAGGCCTCACCCACTCCCTAGCCCCTGGCCAAATTGCAGAAATCCCAGGCTGAGAATCACTGAGCCCTGATGTATCCCTACTTCTGTGGTCTCTTGGCTGTGTTTATACCTTACTCTCATGGGCTTAGCTATCTCCCCTCTCCCCATCCTTTCCTGTCACCCCCACCCCTGTCCTCTGGCAGGCTAAACAGGCCCCTCACTTCCCTGCCAGGGCCCCCAGAGCAGGTGTGTGGTTGGAATGGGAGGTAGGCCTAGTCAGGAGTCAACCTGAGACACCACCTTTCATCCTCCCTTGAGACAGACTCCTGTCTCCCAGGTCAACCCCAGTAGAGCCCCCATATACAGCAGAGGAAGAAGAGAGGGGATTCTCCATCTGAAACTTCTACTTCTCTAGATTCACTTCTAGGCCACTGGGTCCCCAGAGTCCCTTCTCCTTCCACAGACACTGCTCTCCTTCCTTGCCCGGTGAACTCACCTAAGGAGGAGGGAACGTGTATAGGTACTGCTGACAGCATAGAGAAGGGGTGGGATGGTGGCAGGAAGTCTAGTTGGCCCATCCCTCCACCCCTTCTCTTTCCTCTAAGAGGCTGCCTGTGGGCAGGGGGATCACTGGGCTGGCACGGGGGCAGAGGTGGGAGAGTAAGACTGGGCAAGTTCACCATGCTTAGCATGTGTCAAGGACGGGCTCCCGTATGACTGCCCCTCCTGGAAGCCAGTTTACTCATTTGGGAAATGGGACCCCTGTTGTTGTGAGGATAGGAGGAAGTCATGGGGGAGAAGGCCCTTTAGAAACTGTAAAGTGCTGTCCCCTAAGGGCATGTGTACATGTACATGGAAGCACTCATCCCAGTGCACTGTGGGCCCCTGCTGCAAACATCTAATACACTTGCACAGGCTTCAGAATCACCTGGAGGGCTTGTGAAAACACAAATTGTTGGAACCCCCCCCCATCCCATGTCTCTGACTCAATAGGATTCAATAGGATTCAATAACCCAGGTATTTGCATTTCTGACGAATTCATAGCTAATGCTACTGGTCCAGAGGACAGTGTGAGAACCACATGCAAAAGGTTTCACACCCACCATGTCATCCAGTGCAAGTTCTCGCTCTGCATGTTGCCTGTCCTGTAACCAAGGGACAAAGGGATCTGCACATGAAATCCCAGCTGGTTGGAACCACAGGCACCACTCCCCAGCCCCGCCACCCAGTCCCCTTGAGGGCCTGCTAGAGAAATGGTTTAGAGTGCTTGCCTTGTTCTCCCAGCAGCCCCTGTGCAGAGCATGAAAGAGCAAGTGAGAGTTAACCAAGAAACCCAGCCAACACACATTCGGTCACTTCAGGCACACACACACATGCACGTGCGTGCACACACACACTCATCTCACACCTGTATAACTCAGCGACTAAGTACAGACTCGTGAGCAAAACTGCCCAAACTGGACAGCTCCCTCACTTCCTCGGCATGACCTTGGACAAGTCATTTCATTTCTCTGTGGTTCAGTTTCCTCATCAATAAAAAAAGGGGTAATAATACTTCACAGAGTGGTTCAAAGACTCAGTGAGATAATAATTGGAAATCTCTTGGAAGAATGCTAAGTGTTAACCATATTACTTTTTTCACAGTGGGCTCCAGCCTCAGTTGGGATAAAAAGAAATCCAGGCAGGCCATGACTATGTACGAATTTTTTTTTTAACAATGTATTTTTTTTAAGATTTATTTATTTATACATACAAGCTGGGGTACAGGCCAGAGGCATGGGGCGGTGAGAGGGTTCACCAGAGACAGAGTGGGGAGCAGAACAGGCAGATCAGAAGTACACTGCTGAGGGAAGCAGCGGGCGAGGCAGGAGAGGTCTGC
>PVIJ01023467.1:0-14221 GCA_004024925.1 Scalopus aquaticus | reverse complement strand
TAGGGGGACCGGGAAGGGGGTGCGGGGCGCCCTAGGGGGGCAGGAACAGGCGGAGGAGCCGCCTGCACAGGCCTGAGAACACCCGTAGCGCTGGGGGGGGGGCTATGGGCGCCTAGCAACCGCCAGCCAATCCCCGCCGGGCGCCGGCCATTTTACGGCAGCGGGCCCCGACCCCCGCGTGCCGCAGAGAGGCGGGAGGAGGGTGCGGCCCGCGCCGACCAATCCGCGCGGCCGCCTGCCGCCCCGCGCTCTCCTATTGGCCGGGAGCCGACGGCGCGCCGCGGCCGTAAGGCGGGGCCGGCTGTCGTGCGGCGACGGGAGTGCGCGGCCGCCCTGTCCGCGCTGCGCTTGTCATTGGGCTGCGGCGGCGGCGGCGGCGAGGGCGCGCGGCGACCTGAGGTCCGGCACGGCCATGGCGGGCGCGCTGGTGCGGAAGGCGGCGGACTACCTGCGGAGCAAGGACTTCCGGGACTACCTCATGAGGTGACGAGTCCCCCGGGCCGGGCCCGCCGCGCGCTCGCGGAGGCGCCTGGGCGCGGGCCGGGGGCGCGGGGTGGGACCCGGCCCGAGCGCAGAGAGCCGGCGGGCGCCGAGGGGCGGGCGCGCAGGTGCGCGCAGGTGCGCCCAGGTGCGCGCGGCGCCGCCGGGAGGTGGCTGCGGCGGCGTCGGGGCTGCGAGGGCCCCGCTGCTCGCGGAAAGGGACCCCCAGAATGGGACCTCGCCCTTCGGCTTCTGCTCTCCCACTTGCGCGGGAGCGGACAGGCAGAAGCCCTCACAGGCGCCCGTGCCAGGCGGGACGAAAGGGAGCCGAGGGCCACGTCCCGCGCCAGCGCCCTTCCCGCCGGGCTGAAGGGCACGGGCCGCGCGGACGCCGCGCCGCCGTTTCATGTGCGCTCCCAGCCTCGAGGTGCCTGCTTTATGTCGAAATATTTCGCCTGGTGTTGAAACAGTTCCCAGCAGCCGAGTCCGGGGCGCCGTGCTCTCGTGCCCGCGCGAGCCCGGGTGCAGGGCTGCTGCTCGGGGCTCCCGGCGCCTTGGGCGGGGCGCAGACGCGGAGCCGACCTGGCGCAGCGGCCAGGGGCGCCTGCTTGACCAGCCTCCGGGCCGCTGGGCAGGCCTGGCTCTTCCTGCCAGCGCTGTTTGCCTCTGATCCCGCAGCGGACCCGAGTGAGAAGCAGCCAGCCCCAGGCCCCGGGGAGCGTGGGGACAGGAGCTCCTCACGCCCGACCCCGAGAAAGACGCCTCTGCGGACTGGCCGGGGAGCAGGGTCGGCGGCGCGGGCTGCCGAGGCCGCGGCGGGGCGGCTCGTGGGCCCTGCAGCCCGGTCCCCTCGGCTTTGGGCTTCAGCTCGGCAGAGTGTTTCCTCCGCGTGACCTTCGTGAGGCGGCGCGGCCGGGGTCACACAGCGCGCACGAGTAAGAGGCCGGCCTCACTGTCTAGCCAGGCTGAGGGGAGCCTCTCCTCGGGTGTGTCCCCCCAACTCCCTCTCCCCGAGGCCTTGCCAGCCCACTTGGGGGTGGGGGCCTCGCGGGGTGCCGAGCTGAGCGCCTGCAGCCTGGCACAGCGCCCGCCCCTTGCTCGCGCCATGCCGACTCGCTTCCTTGAGTAAAGCGGCGCCCCACGAGGAAAGACAGAGTGGCAGCATCCAGGAGGGCCCTGCAGTGGGCACCAAACGAGGGTTCGGGGGCGCCCCGAGCCCCGCAGCACCCCCTCTGAAGCGGGCTCGCTGCGGACCGGCTCTGGCAGCTGAGACTGACCCCCGCCCCCGGCCCGCCTGCCTCCCCCTGGAGCAGCGCGTCCTGCGGGGGTGTCGGCCGAATCAGGCTGTGCGTGCAGCCCTCGCGGTGCCGGCGCCTTGGGGTCCCCGGCCCGGGGCTGCCCGCGCCTGCTGCACGATGGAGGGCCCCTGGGGGTCTGGAGTGAAAAGTCACAGAAGTCCCGTTTTAGCTTTTCCCCAGAGCCTCTCTTCCTGGCCTTGGCGGAGGGAGGCGTTCCCTGTCCCCGCGTGTCCTCTTGAAAAGAAGAGACCCCTCCCTGGCCCTCCCGCACCCCTTCTCCCCGTCAGCCGCGGGGGTCGGGCAGCTGCAGGCCTCCTGGGGCCTTGGGGCGGCTGGCTGCGGGGCAGGGGTCGGAACTAGCGCCGTCTGGAAACACGCCGGCCAGCTTTCGCAGGCTTCCTGCTTTGTCACGGCATCCACCGTGTGACACCCAGTACTCGTGTTTGCTGTCGTGACTCGTCAGTCCCTTGAACTCCCTCCGTTTTTTCAGCGGATTACAAATTTCCATCAATCAAGCTTTATGAACATGGCTGAGGTGGTTTTCTTACTGAGGGGCTTTCCAGGAAGCAGGAGAAAGAGGCCAGGCCCTCCCAGAGGCCTCTGGGCTGGGCTGGGCTGGGCCAGGTCGAGAACAGAAGAAAGCCTGTGGGTGAAGGTGCTGCTGGGGTGGGGCCCGCGACCCTGTGTGTGACGTGGCCGCCGTGGCGGGGCCTGGCGCTTCTGTCCCCCACGGCGGAGAGCTGGTTGGGGTCGGCTCCCAGGTCTGCTGCGCGGGCCTCGGGCCTGGGCCGTGCTGACCAAGCACAGCCCCTGCGTCGCTCAGCGTCTCGGTGCCCATGTCTCGGGCACGCTCTTTCGCGTGTCTTCCACCCCTTCCTTTTTTTTTTTTTTTTTAAAGATTTATTTATTTATACATACAAGCTGGGGTACAGTACAGAGGCGTGGGGCGGCGAGAGGGTTCACCAGAGACAGAGTGGGGAGCAGCACAGGCAGATCAGAAACACACTGCTGAGGGGAGCAGCGGGCGAGGCAGGAGAGGTCTGCGGCGCCATGTGGGATTCTCCCTGGCCGGGCGTCGAACTTGCGTCTCCGCTGCCGACAGCTCCACAGCGCAGCGCTTAACCGCTGCACCACCAGGGAGGCCCGTTCTCACTGAGTTCTTACTCAGTGAGACCCTCGAATCAAGAATTTTCTTGATTTTTTTTTTTTTTTTTTGAAGAAGCAATTTCCTTCCAGTCTCTTGGCAGGTAGGAGAAGATAGTCTTTTTTGCTCCTCTCTCCTTCCATTCTCCCCCCTGAATTTTGGTCCAAGAATAAGGAAGACGAGCAAGCCGGTTTGGAGGTGGGGCGTTTATTTTGGCGCCTGAGTCAGTTGAGACCTCGCAGATCTGCTCCAGAGAGTCCTCCCCCTGGGAGGAGGCAGCTTCCTGCGGGAGGGCCTGGGGACAGCGCCTGAGTCAGTCAACAGCGCGCGGCCTTTCCCTCTCGGGCTGGGGAGGTTTGCCGTGAGCACCCGCTGCCGGCAGGGCTTCGCTTCTCGGCCACTGGGGCTTCGCTCCTCGGCGGCCTCAGGGTCACCCTGCCGAGGAGAGGGGCAGCACGAGACGCTTGTGCAGCCAAGCAGAAGACCTGCCCCTCTGGACCCCACTTGTGGGGCCAAGACAGGACATTGACCCGGGCTCGAGGCAGCGCCGTGGAGCCGAAGAACGGCCTAGCAGCCCGGGCTTGGGGCCGCCCCGCCCCCCGCTGCCTCTTCCCTGCCAGCACTGGGCGAAGCCCAAAGCTCCGAAGGCAGAACTGGCACCGAGAGTCTTGGAACGTCTGGGCCGTCTCCGTTTCCGGGCCTTTCCTGCCAAACAAGCTGGTTCGGACCCGCCGACGTGGTTACTCTCCCGCACTCCAATGGTCAGAATTCTTCCAGATTAACTCGGACTAGGAGATCGGACGCAGCCGGGCAGGAGTGTGGCAAGCGCAGTCAGAGGCCCTCGCTGCCGGCTCCGCTTCCGCGCTGCGCCAGGTGGGCCGGGAGCCGTCTCGGCGGCTCAGAGCAGCTCACGGTCTCTGGCCGGGATTTTAGGGGAGTTAGAAACGTTGGCCGTGCCCAGGAGACGTCACGGAAATAAAAATGAGCTTAGAAGACTCCGCCCGGCCAGTCAGGATCCGCTTGGCCAAGGGGCAGCGCCCTCCCTTGTCACCTCGGGGCCCAGGAGGGCAGCGCCTGCGTGGACCGAGGGAGGCTGCGCCTGTCGGGGCCGTGGGGAACGCGGCGGAGGCGCAGCGCACACGGCAGGGCAGGCTGCCCGTGCGTCCCCGGCCGCGGCTCGGCTCGCCTGTGAACGCGTCTTCTCACGCGGGCGCGGCCAGGATGTTTCAGGAGAGGGCGCTGAGGGGTGCGGGGGCGCCTGGGCCGGGCCGGTCAGGTGCTCCCCGCCCGCCGCTCGGCCGGGAGCCACCTCGTGCCAAGGCCGAGCCGGGAGCGCGCGGGGAGCCGGGGCCGCGTGTGCTTGCGCGCCCCCAGCGCCGTGTCGTCTGCGTTCGGCGGAGCAGGGGTTCGGCGCTGGGCCGTAACGCATAAGCCGGCCCTCGGCCAGAAGGGCCAAGTCAGGAGGACGCCGGCCCCTCCGCAGCACCGCGCTGCCCGCCGCGCCCCACGGAGCAGGGGCGCTCCCGGCGCTGAGCTCTCGGCCCGCGGGTGAAGGTGCTCGCCCTGGCGTCCTGGGGCAGCTGCGCCTGTTCCGGCCTGCGCTGTTCTCCCGCTGCCCGCGCCGGTCTGACCCTTCCTTTTCTTCCCTTCCATGCCCGTCGGGACCCCGCCGGCCTCGCCCACAGCACGGTAAGAGACCGCCGCTCCCTCCCCCAGACGGCCCCGTGCCCTGAGGCCACTGGGCCGGGCTGCCCCGGGGCCTGGGCTCCGTCCCTCGGGATGCCCGCCCTGCGGGACGGCGGGGGCACAGCGGCGGAGCGGCCCGGCCTGCCCGGGGGCGGTGCCCCGTGACCCCGGCCCGACGCGGCGCAGACGCTGCCTCCGTGATGTGCGCTCCCCCTGGGGAGCCGCTCCTGGCACTGCAGGCCCGGGGCCAGGGGGTGGGCACGGGGACCTCGGGCCTCGGCGCCGCTCTGGCACGGCCTGGGGCTCTGGCCCGGCCGGCGGGCTCTGCCCTGGCGAGGCCCTGTCGGCCGCCGGGAGGAGCGGGACCCTGAGACGGCTGTGGACGTGCGCGCAGACCGGCCGGCGCTGGGCCGGGGCGTGGGGGCGCGGGGGCCCTGAGCCCCTCGTGTCCTGGCGCCCCCGGAGCCGGCGTCCAGCGGCCGCGCGCTGCTGGGGACCCCGAGGCTGTGGCCCAGCCCCCGCCTCCCGCCCTCTCGCCCCTCAGCACTTCTGGGGCCCCGTTGCCAACTGGGGCCTCCCCATCGCCGCCATCAACGACATGAAGAAGTCCCCGGAGATCATCAGCGGGCGCATGACCTTCGGTGAGGGGGCCGGGCGCGCGCGGGGGCGGGCGGGGGTGGCGCCCGCGAGCCCGCGCCCTCACCGCCTCTGCCCGCAGCCCTCTGCTGCTACTCGCTGACCTTCATGAGGTTCGCCTACAAGGTGCAGCCGCGGAACTGGCTGCTGCTGGCCTGCCACGCCACCAACGAGGCGGCCCAGCTCGTGCAGGGCGGCCGGCTCCTCCAGCACCGGTGAGCCCGGCCGCGGCCGCCTGCTCAGGGCCGCGCGGGGTGTGGGGGGCGCGTGGGGGGTGCACGCGGGCGCGCTGGCGTCGAGGACCTGCCCGAGCTGTGGGCGCCCGCGCGGGAACGCGCTGGGGGCGTCCCTGGTGGGGAGGCGGGGTCGGGGCCCGGCGGGGGGCGCCCCACGCGGCCTCGCGAGCCCCTCCCGCTGCCCGCAGGATGACGAAGAAGTCGGCGTGAAGGCGGCGGTGGCCGGACGCCTGCGAGGGACCCGCTCGTCTATTTTTACTAACCGCGTATTTTTCTAGAAAGGGCGAGAGCCCGACTCGGGTCCGCGCCCCGCCCCCCGGGGCCCGGCAACGCCCTAGAGTTTACCTCGGAGCGGGGAGGCCGGCGCATCCCGCCGGGCGGGGCGGGGCAGCCGCTCTCCCCTCAAGGCAATAAACGACTCAAAGCTCCTCTGTCCGGGTCTGTCTGGCGCTGGGGCCTGGGCCTGAGCGGGCTGGGCGGTCGGGCCTCCTCGCCATGGGGCCGCGGCCCTGGCCGGGCGTCCCCGAGGGGAGGGCGGCGCCCTTGGGGGGCTGGCCGCGAGGACGGGACCGGGGTGCCTCCCGGGCTTGGGCCTGCCCCTCCTTTGGTCACCGTGCCTCGGGCTTCGGCCTCTCCCTGCCGTGCTGGCCCGGAGGGGTCTCTGCGCCGACCGCCTAGGGCGCCGGCCAGGGGCCACCCGGCTGGGCACCTGCAGCGCCGGGCTCCGAAGCCGGCGCGGGCGGGCAGGAGGCCTGTCCTCAGAGCCCAGGCCACGCGGCCAGCAAACTGCCTCCCGCGCAGCGCGCAGGCGGCCAACGAGGCTCCTGCCCGGGCGTGGCGTGGCTGGCGCAGGCCAGAGCCCGCACACCCGGAGGGCGAGGACCCGCTCCCTGCCGGCCTCGACGCCAGGGCGGCTGCGGGAAAGGGGCGTGGGCCCCGCCGTGGACTCCTGGCCCGGCCCGACCGGCGCAAGAAGCCACGCCCGGCGGTCTCTCTGGCGGACATCGCTGGTAGCTCTCACTGACCACGTCCGATGTCCGTCTTCAGCCGAAAGCCCCCAGGACCACAGGCGCAGACGCTGCGGCCACCCGCGGGCAGGATGCCCCACGCCCCTCACCGGCTGCTGGCGGCTCCGTCCCCCACGGGACCCCAGACCCGGCCCTGCTGTGGCCCCCCCGCCCGCCCATGCGGCTCCGAGGCGTGTGCCGAGGCCCGACGCGGCCCCAGGAGCCGGCGCACCCACGTTCTCGCTGGAGCACCAGCAGGGGGCGCGGCGGCCCACGGGTGACGTGGGCATCGCAGGCCGGACGCTCGTGGCCTCCCTGCGTGGGCAAGTCCAGACGGGCGCCAGCCTGAGGGCCCCCGGCCCCGCCTGCCCCGGGAGGGACGGTCGAGAAGTCAGTGGCCCCTCATTCAGGACTGTCCCCTGCCCGCAGTGGGGGCCCCTCGGCTGCCTCTCCACAGCACGCGGGGGGCGCCCTCTGGGTCCGGCTGCCCTGGCCCCCATCTCGTCGGGTCCTCAGATGTGCCGGGAACAGAGCCTCCGCAGCGAGTGCGACCCAGCTGCCCGGCGGCCACCTCTGAGGCCTGACCCCTACGTCACAGCGGCTCGGGCCAGCGCTTGTTTCCTCTGCACGTTCCAGAAGTGGACACTGAGGCCGCGTCCTGGAGAGCAAAGCCTGAGCCCCTGGGACTGTACCCCAGGGGGCCGTGAGGGCCTGGGGCGCGAGGGGCCGATCCAGAGCGTGGCCTCGTCCCTCACCGCAGCCGCTGGGCCCGAGCTCATCTGTGGCCACAGCAGCCAGAGAAGCTGCCTGAGGCTCAGCCCCCGACAGCCTGGAATGGCAGCTCCTCTGGCCAGGGCTGACCCTGGGCTCTCAGCCCGCAGCAGGCACACCCTCCATCTCTGGCCCACAGAGCCCCAGAAACCCCGGGGCCGCAGCAGGAGGTCGCCGGGCGGCAGAGCGGGGGCATCTCGCCCGCAGGGCCCGCCCGCGCCCGGGAGGCTGAAGGCTGCCCGCCACTGCCCGGCTGCCTGGGCGCCCTCGCCGCCACGGGGCTCCCGGCGTGCTCTCCCCCAGACACCCCTGCTGAGGCAGCGGGAGGCTCGGCAGTCACCCCTTCCACCGGATTTGGTTTTATTTTTAAGGACTTTATTTATGCACACAAGCTGGGGTGCAGGCCAGGGATGCGGAGGGTGAGAGGATCCCCCAGAGACAGTGGGGAGCAGAACAGGCGGATCCTCTGAAACACACTGCTGAGGGGAGCAGCGGGAGACAGGAGGGGTCTGCTGCGCCCTGTGGGAAGCTCCCTGGCCGGGGATCGAACTCCTGCTGCAGTGGCTGCGGACAGCTCCACAGGCTGAGACTCACCCCTGCATCAGGGAGGCCCCCCGCCTGATTTTAAAGGTAAAGCTCAGCAGCTATTTCAGTTGTAATAAATTGTTTTGATTTTTTTTCCCTTTCAAGCTGGATAACAGACTTACCAATTTTCATGCTTTTTTTAAAATCAATTTTTCTCTTTGGCTCAAAGGTAGATCCTTAGCTGGGGCCCCTGTTATAAAGGGCTCCTTCTGGTGTGGTCCCATGAATCTTTGTGGCTTCTGTGTTTCCTGGGGCCAGATGCGCCCTGCGCCCCCCTCCCCACCTGGAGACGCCCTCGAGGAAGGAATGCAGGGGATCGCTCAGCAGGAACTCAGCAGTGCAGGCGGCGGGTGGCCAGGAGGTGGCGCCAGCCGACCGCACCACGCGGCGCATGGGGAGACTGCCTGGATTAGGACCCTCCCATGCCCGCTTCTGAGGGCTCGCGGCTGCTGGTCACCAGCGCCTTCACGTGCTGCGCACCCGTGGCGTGACATAAAGGGTTCCCTTAAGGTCATTCAAACCATCCCACCATCTACTTCGGAGTGTTCAGGGCAAGCACTTTGAGGACAAACTGAGGAACATTCTGAGCTCTGGTCAGTGGTTTATTGTTTTGGTCACAAGGGCATGACTGTGAAAGCTTCTTTTCCTCCTTGTGGGGAAGCAGGTAAATAAGGAAACATTTGTGTGGTTGGAACTAATGCTTTCAGCAGAGGAGAAAAGATTCAATTATGAAAATTGAAGAAGTAGAAATGCCACACGGAGTTGGGAACATGACCAGGAGGTCCGCGTCCAGGGCGAGCGTCCAGGAGCCTGTGTGTTGGGTGCAAAGGCCACTCCTTGGATGTGGGGCCCGGGGCACCCCGTCCCTGCAGCCGCAGGTCCTTAGAAGCGCGGGCGTGGGAGGGTCCTCATCCAGGGCAGCCTCCCCACGCCCCGTGTGGTGCAGCCGGCCGCTGCCACCTCTGGCCACCCGGGGCCGCCCCCCGGCCCGCCTGCATGCTGAGTTCCCGCTGAGCAATCGCCTCCATTCCATTCCCAGAGTGGTCACAACCTACATATTTGCACTTTTTATTTTGCCCCACGTGACGGTTTTATCTTAAGTCTTTTTTGAGTTATAATTTTTCTTTTCAATAAAATTAAAGATACCCAGCCTTTTTACATACCACACTATGTATTTTCACACCAGGTTTTACATTGTACAGATGTAAAATTCTCTCCTTTGACAAGTCAGAGTTGCAGTCGAGAGTTTGATTTTGCTCTCGGAGATCTCACGGAGATAGGTGGCACCGCATCTCCCCATGACACGTGCAGGCGACACGTGTAAGGCAAGCTGTCGGGGGCTCTCTCCGGAACTTCCCTGCGAAGGTACAGTGCAGGCGTTCTGTTAGTGATTTCTAGCACAGGTAAATGCCCTTCAAAGAGCTCGCCTACCTCAAACTATGTAGCAGCTATAATTATTTTCTTTAAAATACAAACAGCCCCTAAGAGTTGGGCATGACTGATTTTCCAGTTTGTAACAGCAACACCACTTTTGTCACGGTTATTGCCAAGGTCAAGATAAGGGTCAAGGGTGTGTGTGTGTGTGCACATGTGCGTGCGTGCACAGCAGCAGCAGCAGCAGCTCTTCCAATATCTTTGCTCCTGGCCAAAGGAGATAAAATCGAGCTCAGGACAGAACACGCTCCTGCCAACCCGCCGCCGGGCCCCGGCCCACATGCCTCACGTTTCCTGGGAAAACCAAGCAGAGCTACCAAGTACCCATCTTGCACGTTTTGCTGCATTAAAGTCAACCACGTTCCACTTTCTTCTAGTTGTCCTAATCAAGCCCAATAACGTCATCCTTTCTGTTGTTTTCAGAAGTCACTCCTCAGAGCAGAGGTGACGCTGAGACGACAGGGCGCGCGGCTGACTGGGGTGGGAGGGCGTATTCATAATTATAGACTTGAGTAACCACTGTAGTAACAAAAATATAATATTTAATTTTTAAACGGGCACAATATTCAACATGACCAAAAGAAGCAGGGTTAGAGAATAGAAGTGCAAAGAACGTCCATTGCAAGTAAACATGAAATAAGATAGCAAAACCAAATCCTAACGTACTATCACTGTAATAATTGTAAATGGGCAAAACACAAATATAAAAGTCTCAGATTTAATACAGAAAAAAAAATTTCCAATTTTATGCTGTCTAGAAGACACCTGATTAAAACATAGATTGAGAATGATTGAAAATAAAAGATGGCAAAAACACAAGCAAAATAGCAAGTAGAGTTCAACACATTAAGAAACTATTTCACTAGGACCAAGTGGAATTTATTCCAGAGATGCAAAGTCGGTTCAATATTTGAAAATTCAGAAATAGCATACAAACACAGATCTGGGAAAACATCTCACTATGCAAAAATTCAAAATCCGTGTCTGATCAAAATGACTCAAGTAAAATTGAGTCTTTTTTACTAGGATAAAATCTATACCTCGGTCCTAAAGCTACCCTCACATTTAACAAAGAAACGCTAGAGGCGCCTCCACCAACATCGAGACCAAAGCAAGGTTGCCCACCACCTCTGCAGCTACTGGACATTCTGTCGTGGCATTGACGATGCAGTTACAGGAGAGTAATTAGTTACAGGCCTAAGAACTGATGAAGAAAAGGTCAAAACTTTTCATAGGATATGAAAAGATACCAGGGAAAACCCAAAAACCAATGACAAGATTAACTCATACAATGAAAGAATTAAATTTGGTCCAAGATATAAAACTTACATGCAGAAAGAAAGCCTCATGTGCGCAAATCTCCAGCTTCAGGGATGACGCAGAGAAAACCCTTGTCTAGAATAGAAACCAGAGGGAGGAAACACCTAAGGAGGAAGCGTAACGCAAAATACGCAAATCGCACAACAAGGGGAACGGTGAGCGCTCTGGAAGAAAAGACAAACAGAACAAGCCAAAAGGCTCCCCGTCCTCGCACAGGATGAGTCAGCAGTGTAAAGAAGTCAACTCCCAGGTTAACTGACGCTTACAATAAAATCCCAAGAAACACATTAGGTTTTTTACCGAGCTAGACAACTTAGCATTAAAGCTGCGTGGGAAACGAACACGCCATCCCCAGGAAAACACCAGCAAGGCAGCTCCGCGCCGCGGTGAGCCTGCCGGGCGGCGCGCGGGGGCAGCGGCCAGCCGAGGGCCTCGGGGCCGCGGGGTGCGGACGGGCAGCGCGTCCCGGGGAAGCTCCGCAGGGAGACACGTCCTCATCGCCCGGGGGCTGCGAGCGGCTTTCGTGGCTGTCGGGCCAGGCGGCCGCGGTGCGGGCTGCCACGGCAGACGCCTAAGCCTACTTTGAAGGGTGGGGCGGGCGGGGCGGACAGAGGGCACGAGGGGCCCTGCCGCCAGCGCGGCCCAGCCGAGGCCCGCTCCGGGCCCGCCCGCTTTTCAGCCAAACTGGCCGGGCCCTGGCCTGGGCAGACGCAGGCCACTGCCTTCTCTCGCACGCGGCGCCAAGATCCTGACCTGCTGGCCATGGGCCAAATGCGCGTGTCCCCCCAAACTGATATGTGGAAGCCCTAATCTCCAACGTGATGGCATTTCCAGGGGGCCCTTGGGGGTGACTAGAGTTGGACTGGGTCTCGGAAGCGGGGCCCCCAGGACTAACCAATGGCTCTGCGGAAAGAGGAGGCGCTCAGGCCCACCCGCTCCGCCCCCAGGGCTGGGGGGCGGCGACCAGGCGGAGTGGGCCGGCTCCAGGACCGAAGCAGCCCCGGCGGGCGTTGGACCTCCGGGCTCCAGAGCCGAGCTGTGGAAGTCCTTTCAGCCCCGCGGGGGCGAGGTTCTGCTCCGGCAGCCCCGGCAGCCTGCCCCGGACTGCGTCTGCGAAGCTCCAGCCAGCCCTCCCCCCAAGCCCATTGCTCCCCTTGGGGTCCCAGTACCAGCCCCCGAAACCGTTGGGGTTCAGCTCCCCATCCCAGGCGTCCTCTTCCCGGGCTCCCCCTCTCAGACAGCTCAGGGCCCCACAGCCCCGCCCCTCACTGCCCCTCACTGCTCACAAATACAACGGACCCCCCACCTTTGGGGAGCAGTTTTAAGTTGACCGGAAAAGGGGCAGAAAGAGCAGAGTTCTCACCTACACCCCCAGCTCCGTCTGGCGGGAGCGCGGGCCTGCCCGGCTGGGACAGCACCCCGACCGCAGCCTCTCCGACGCGAGGGCTCGTTCTGTGCTGCGTTCTGTGGGGTCCGCAGAAGCACGGCAGCGCGCGCCCGCCCAGCGTCCCCCAGCCCCCACCCCTCCGTCTGGGGCTTCGCTTTTCCAGAGGTTTCGGGCTTGGATCCTGCGCGTGGCCTGGGCCGGGCTCGGCGCTGGCGCTGGGCACGCCAGGCCTGTCTGAGCCGCTGGACAGCGGCTTCCCGTCGAGCGCAGTCACGGTGCTCGGCGCCGTCCCGCCCGGCCTGCCCTCGGCGGCAGGACCCCCGGCCGAGTGGGGACACTGCGGCCCGGCACGCGGCACTCCCTGCTTGGCCCTGCCGAGGCCTGCTTCTCCTGCGGGTCTCCCCCGCGCACGTGGCGGCCGCGGCGGCTCCTTCGCGTGTCCAGCTGTGGCGGGCATTCATCATCCGGGCAACGCTGCCCTCCGCCACGCACTGGGCCCGGGGCGGGGCGCCCCAACGGCCGAGCGCTGGGAGGTCTCAGTGCGCGGGGGCGGAGGGCGGAGGGCGGGCAAGGGCCTGGGCGTGTCCCAGGCGGGCCAGGGAGTCCCTGAGGAGGGCCGCGTGCGGGCAGGCGGTGGCCGAGCGCGGGAGCGGGAGGCCTTGGGGGTCAGGAGGGAGGCCAGCAAGGGGCCCAGCAGTGAGCCCCGAGTAGCAGGCCCTTGGTGGGCCGGAGCAGGCGTGCGCAGGTGCGTGGGCAGGCCGCGGGCGGCGGGGTGCGAGGCCGGCCGGGTCGCGCGTCCCCACTGAGCCGCCCTCGCGCCCGGGCTCTGCGGAGCGACAGCGGCCGCTGGGCAGGGCCTGGGAGGAACGGGCGACGCGGTCACGGAGGGGCGGTAACTGGGCTCACGAGGCCGCGTCTGTGCCCCTGCCGGCGCCAGCCTGACCAGACCGCCGCGGCGCCCCGCGTATGGGGGAAGGAGCCTGCGCCCCCGCTGCCCGCCCGGCGGTCACCGCTGCGGCCGCGCCCAGCACTCCGGTGTCTGGGGTGGCGGCAGTGAGACGCAGGTCTCCTTGGAGAGGGAAGACGCACACCGGGCACAGGCTGCTTGCTCTGGTCTGTCTCCGCCCGCTCAGCAGAGGCCGCCCAGCCCCGCCCCCATCCTCCTTCCCCGCCCCCTGCCCAGCGCCCCAGGTAGCCATGGCGACAGGCCTGCGACACAGCCAGGTCCTGGGGGCTGGTGGACCCCAAAGCCCTTTGGCTCAGCCCCTCGGGACCGGGCGCCCCCACGCCTGTGCCTCCAGGGCGGGCGGCACGGGGTCTCCCCCCAAGGGAAAGACGTTTTACTGCGCTCTTAGCGAACCGAAGTGCAAAGCCTCCCTCTTCGGCTCACCCCCTGGCCGTGGAGGGGTGAATTTGTGGGGCGCTCTGAGTGCCCCAGGGGAGGGCGCGCATAGCAGCCGCCCATTGTGCGCCCGAGCACGGGGAGGGGAGAATAAAGGCCGCCAGTGCTCACTTCCAGCGCTGCCCCGGGGGAACCCCTGTCCCCTGTGCGGACGCTCGCGGTGTTTGCGCAAATCTGGGAAGACCGCGTGGGGGGCCCGGTCCTCCGAGGAGGGGGCTTCACCGGGTGAAGAAACCCCTCCCCGGGAGGAGAGGGCAGGCCGCCTCCCGCTTTCTTCCGAGGTCATTCGAAGGCCGTCGGTCCCCACTCAGCCTTGGGAAGCAGGCGCCCCGGTGCACTGACCTGAGGCTGTGGGGGGCGGCGCCCAAGCCCCGCAGCTGCAGGACCGAGGCGGGAGCCCAGCCCGAGCCCGCGCTGTCCCCGACTCCCCCACGGCAAGACGCCTGGGAGCTTCGTCCCTGGAACTGCGTCCAGTTAGGCCTGGCCCCCAGCCTGCGGGTTGTTCCGAAGTGGCCCCAGGACCCCTCTCCCGGCGCCAGGGCTGGCGGTCCAGCTGCAGTGCTGGCCCTCTGGCCTGAGACGCTGGGTTTGGAGTCTGGGGCTGGACATGGGTCAGAGGCCCCTGGCTTCGGGCCTGCTCATTGGACATGGGTCTGGGCACGGCTCACGGGTGTGGACACTGCTGAGGGCTGCGTGCACCGCACTTGGGGTCCAGGCACCGAGCGTGCAGGCCGGTGGTGGGGGGTACCCACATTCTTAGGTCCTCCTGGTCCGCAGGTGCCCGCCCCCGGCCCTGCGCCCCGCCCCTCGGCCATCCGCCCCGTCCCTCTGCCCC
>PVIJ01023466.1:0-14222 GCA_004024925.1 Scalopus aquaticus | reverse complement strand
TTATTTATTTTTAAATTTATTTATGCATTCAAGAACTGGGGTGTAGGCCAGTGTGTGTGTGTGTGTGTGTGTGTGTGTGTGTGTGTGTGTGTGTGTGTGAGCGAGAGCGAGAGCGAGAGCGAGAGAGAGAGAGAGAGAGAGAGAGAGAGAGAGAGGATTCACCAGAGACAGTGTGAGGAGCCAAACAGGCCAATCTACTGAAATACACTGGTGAGGGGAGAGGTGGGTGAAACAGGAGAGGTCTGCTGCGCCATGTGGGAAGCTCCCTGGCCAGGGATCGAACTCATGGGATAATGATAGACCTGACTTTAACCCCTGCACCACCAGGGAGGTCCATATTTTAACTATATTCTCTCTCTGTTGAGCACAAATTGTGTCAAAGTTCTTTTCAGTGTCGGTTTCATTGTCGTCTTATGCACTAGAGTATGTTTTGTCTTGACATGGCAGATGGCAGAAACTATTTAGAGCAGGCAGGTTTGGGAACTCTGGGGTACCCTTCCTTCTGCCCACTAACAGAAACACCTAGCAAAATAGACACTGATCAGTAACACATGGGTGCCTGTGAGAGGCCAGAACATTCCCTTCAATTTTATTCATTTAAATAAATATTTCTCTGAAGGAGCAGCCCAGTATCAAGGAGCTACAGGGACCCTACGATGTGACAGCACAGATGTCCAAGGTGGAAGAGCACAGAGGCCAAGTAGTGGGTGGAGGTCCTGGGCTAATGGGTGGTTTGGTTGGTGTTGAGTTCCTTGACTGGTGCGTTTGCTGGCCAGGGGTGTATCGACTGGTGGTTTCTCAAATGGTGGCTGATTTGGCTGGATGACATCTCGGTGGTTGGGTCCTGGTGGGGGTGGACCGCTGAGCTACTGGCCTTCATATAAATAGGGCATAGTAATAAAGGATGCCTAAGCCAATGAGTATGGCGAAGACATCCAGCCAACCAGTTCGGGCTGAGTTGACGTAAGCTTTCTCCCATTCGCTCTTCTTGTTGTTTCTGCAGGTCTGTAAGGAGAAGCGTTTTAGATGCGGGTTTCAGAGTCCAGCCTTGTGACACCCATGGGGCAGGGCTGGACATTTGTGGTCACTGAAGAGAAACCCAACCCAGGCCCCAGGATAGGAGCAGATGTAAGGGGCAGGAAAAGGACAGGATGGGCCATAGCTTAGGAGTTGTTTTTACCTTCACGGAGAAGATGATAGCTATTAGTCCCAGGGGAGGGAAAAACACTAAAGCGATGAGTGTCAAACACAAGTAATTCGGGGCATAAAATGCCAGTTCTTCAGGGGTCTGTCTCGGCTCCTGTCGGGCGCTAGGGCTTGGTGGGGTGCCAGGGTCTGGGGCGCCAGGGCCTGGTGGGGTGCCTGGTGCGGCTTTGGCTTCTGGTGCGGCTTTGGCATCTGGTGCGGCTTTGGAATCTGGTGCGGCTTTGGCTTCTAGTGCGGCTTTGGCATCTGGTGCGGCTTTGGAATCTGGTGCGGCTTTGGCTTCTGGTGCGGCTTTGGCATCTGGTGCGGCTTTGGCAACCGGTTCGGCGTCGGGGGCCTTTCCTTTGGGGGGCATGATCTTTCCAGCGAAACCAAGACAGACCCGAAGTGTGTTGAAAACAGAGAGCCAAACCCACTGAGCCTCCTTTTGTTCTAACCTGAAGCCCAAAAATTAAACCGTGAAAGGTCAGTTCTTCATAATGGTGCAAGCATTCACAATGGAGGAAGCAGCACCTCAAGTCCTGATTGGCTGCCGGTGTAAGGGGGCGTGGTTCCCTGCTGCCCCTGGACCTCCCCCGGAGCAGCGGCCACTCTCCAACAGGACATTGGCCCATCCTCCTGGTGATGGACCGGGAGCCATCATGTTGGATCTTGGCTCTTGGTGCAGACTCCTGCAGGCGGAAAAGGCTAGGTGCCGGTGCCCGGTATGCCTGCCAAGAGCGGGTCCAGAAGAGGAAGGAGAAAATTATGCCCGGTAAGAAAACCAGAGATTTACAAACAGAAGGGAGAAAACTGAATAATGTCAGTAATAGATTATAAACTGTTGAATTAAACTAGAATTCTTTAGTCCATACTGACAGTAAGGAAGAAAGAGGAGAGAAAGAAGGTGAAAAGGGGAAGGTCTTTTTTAAAGTAAAAAGAGTGTCTTCTAGTAAAAATGGATGGAATGATGGAAATGGGAAGTCACCATGGTGGTGGTCAGAATTCTAAGATGACCTCAAGATTCTGACTTCCGGGCGTACACACACCTCTCAGCTATTACTTTTTGCTTTAAATATTTTTTGGCAAAGGGACACTACATTTGTACTGGGTTAAGAGAAACATTTTCCTAGTCCAGAGGTCCTCTAGTTTTTCACACCTTCCCTGCCAGGAATTCCCAGGGAGCGGGCTCCAGCATGGGGCCTGGCAGTGTGCTTCTCTGTGGGGAACAGCCGGCTCTTCAGCTGGACCCAAGTGCCTTTCTCTTCGGCTTCCTTTTTCTCTCACACTTCGGGAAGCTGCCTTGGCACTTAGCTTAATGTGCTCACTAGGAACATGGATTCTCTTGGCAAGAACCTTGCCCTTGTTTGTTTACAACAGTGCCTTCCAGCGTTGCCATGGCAAACCTGGGGGCATTCCTTTTTGAACAGGGCCCACCCCCTTGATGGTTCCAATACCATCTTCCTTGTAGACTTGGGAGTCTGTGGCAGAGGAACACCTCCACGTCTTCTGAAAGGTCTGCAGAACACACAGTGGGGCTTCTCTGGTCTCTTCATGTAGGTCATTTTGGTGAATGACTGGAAGATGGCGGTTCATTCAAATACTAACCCAAGGGATGCTGGGAAAGGATTTTACACAGGAAGTTAAGGTCCCCAGTCATTTGACTGGTAGGGAAGATACCTAGCTTAATAGATATGGGCCTAGTGAAAGAGTGGCGAGCAAAGGGACAGAGAAACCTGGAAAGTCTAAGAAGGGTATTTGCAAGAACAAAGTCCTGGGGAATTAAGACACACCCTTGGGAGTCTCTCTGTGGCCTTGTTCTGAGCCACCAAACTCTGGATGTCCCAACATCAGAAACAAGAGGAGTGGGAAATGCAGGACAAGAGGATGTGAGGAGGGCAGGAGCAGACCACACAGGTCCCTCTTCTCTCCTCCCTAGTCTTAAATAGTCAACACTGCGGGTATATGTGAGGACTGTCGCCTTAAACAGAGCCAGGGAGCACACACTGACACTGAAATAGGGAAAGCTATTCCCACGCTAGGCCATAAGTCCTGCACAAGCCATGTGGGCTCTCTAGCTCTTGGTGAAGAAGTGTTCCAGGCCCACGGCCAAGGTCTGTTCTTATGTAGCAAGAGAAGGTTGAAAGACCACAGGCAATGCTGTTCTTCCAAGCACACTCCATGAAGAATTTTCCTGACTTCTGGTTGGTTCGTATTGCTCTTCCATTTCCTGGTGGCCTAGGGTTTAAGTCACAGCTCTACCATGGCAACGGCTCCCCACTCTTTCACTGCTTTTTACTTCACTTCGCACTCTGCCCTCTTTCCCCATCCCTATGGCTTCACCTGACCCCTAGTCCACCCTGCGAGTATCAGCTGGGGTGCTTCGGAAAGCTCTGTTCCCTTAGGGGAATTCAGCCAGTCACCATAGATAATGTGGACAGAAGCTACAATACGCTAGTGTGAAATTAAAGGAAGAGGCAGGAGCCCTCAAATTTGAGGACTGTTGATTTTGGCATCCACAAAGAATCTATGAAGGAGGCTTGGCTACTCTCATTTCTGGGGTGACTTTCCCTGGGACCTTCTTCTCTATGACGCCTTGCCTCCTATCTGGACAGTGTCCTTTTCTCTGCAAATACCCAGGAAAAGTAGGCCCTAGTGTCACCACCCCATGTCCATTCATTGTGCCTCAGTTCAGAGCACCCCTAAGCCTGAATCACAGATCAGATCACACACATCCTGACTTAAACTCTTCAACATACTCCCTTGATGTCAACCCAGAACCCTGACCTAGGGGGGCAGGACCTGGCCCTCCCTTTCTTCCTAATTTCCTGCCTCTTGCCCCTCCTCTGCCAAACTCCAGCCCTACTGCTTTGTTCCCAGCTCTCAGTCACACCAACTACCTTCACATCTCAAGACCTTTGCACCTGCTATTCCCCTGAAACACTGTCCACCACGTCTTTGCACGGTTGGTTTCTCCTTAGCCTTTAGCTGGCCACTGAGATATCCCCTCCCCAAAGAAGTCCACCCCGACCTCGCTTTCCACTCACGCTTTGTCAGGTTGCCTTTCTAGGTTTTCCCCACCATGTCTTTCTATTTCTTTCCTTCCAGAGCTCTTGGGACCACCTGAAACTATCTCATTTATTTATTCATAGGAATGTGTATCTCCATGGACTCTGAATTCCACAAGGCCCTGGCCTTGTCTGTTGTGACCATTCTTGGTTCCCGGAGCCATACAAGGTCAGATACAAGTAGGTGGCAAGTACATACGGAACGGAATGTAAATCTCATCCTTCATACAGTGGCGCCTCTTTATAGGTCAGACCCGGAAACGCTTGCCAGGCGAGAGGCCCTCTTCGATAGTTCTTCCCAAAACGACCTGGATGGAGTTCAGTCTCAGAAGGGAAGACAAAGCATCTGAATTCCGACGCCTTTATTCACCTAGCCAATCAGGAGAAGGGGGAGGGCCCAGGAAATAGCTTCTGTGTTCATTGAACCAATCAGAAGCCCAGATGGAAAAAGGGAACGCCTCCCTCTTCTACGAGAGAAGCCAATCACAGTGGCGAAGGGAAATCCCAGCGTGGAGGGCCAGCGGAACCATGCCTTCGTGAGGTTGCCCGTCCTGGCAACCTGGAAGGGTGCTTCTGACCTTAAATGAGTCGGTTGGCTAACCGCAGATCGTGAGGGTGTTAAAGGGGGGTAGGCAGACATTTCTAACAGGGCAGGGTGAGGCTTAGGCAGGCACAAATGAGGCTCATAAGACCTCGGGTAATTACAGATGGAGAGAGGAGCGCAGGGCGGGGCAGGACGGGGCTATGGTGGGTGGGCCTGTGGAGCAGAAGGATGATCCTGGCTATGGGAGTGGACTCTGGGGAGTGGGAAGGAGGTTAATAGGCGGTTACAGAGACCAGGAGAGCCTCAAAGGCCTGAGGAGACAGTTGGGGCTATGGCAAGAATGGTGGGGAGACCAGAAAGGTTTAGGGGGTAGTCTTAATGGAGTTAATGGGGATGAGGAGGACGTTGTCAGGAAAGGGAGGAGCTTCTGGGAACAGAGAGCTGAGGGGCACAGAAGTCTGGGGGTGACGGGGGAGGAGATAATGGTAGGGAGGGAGGGGATTTAAGGGACAGGGAAAGGGTGATGTGTGGACAGGGATGGATTTATGAGGTGGCGATTATGTGACCATACAGGACTCTAGGAGCTGGAAGGTGGGTGTATACAAGCTTAAGTTTATTCGCAGTGGTGAGCGGCCTGCAGGAAGGCAGTGGGATAGTAAAGGTGACTGGGGAGAGTTAAGTGGTAGAAGATGGGACGTGATGGAGCAGCAGGGGTTTGGCGGGTACTTGGGGCATCATCCCTGGGGTCAGAGGGCCAGGGTCAGCTTCCGGGTGTGTCTTGACCGGTGGGGTCAGGTCAGGCCATCTGCGTTCCTCGAGGCCTCGGTCATCCCTTCTCCTTCCTGTGGTCTGCAGACCCTGAGCCTGCCGGTCTCTCTGCGGCTGGCCTGAGGTGGGCAGCTGTAGGTCCTGGGGCTCGCTAGGCCTCACTGGGCTGAATGGTGATGCCTGAGCGGTCTTCCCTGAACCCTCCTGTAGAGGACTTCCTGCCGCTCTCCATCTTGTCCATCCTCTGCTGTTTACCCTTTGGGATCGTCGCCATCATCTTCACTATCAGGGTGAGACAGACCCCGGCCCCCTAACCTCCCTTCTCAGGGCGGACACCTCTATTCTGTTGCCCACCCCGTGTATGACCTTCTGATTCCCTAACCCATTTCTTTACCCTTCTCCTTTTTCTCCCCAGGACCCCAGCCTTCTCCCCTAGGACCACGCTGCCCCTCAGCCCTCTTTTGTTCTCAGTCTCTTGGGTGTATGCGTGTGTGGGAAGCCTCCCATATGTTTCCCTTTTTCTCCAGAAACCTCCCCTGACCCCCTTACATTCTACCACTTTGCTTCTTCCCCGGGAACACCTTATTTCATTATGTCCTCTGTCCTCTTCGTGGTCTCTCTAGTCCCCCTTCTTGATCCTTTCCTGAGCTTCACCCCTACTATGGCCATAGGTTTCTTCCTAAGGAGGCCTCATCTGGCTTCCCTTCAGCCCTCCTTCAACCAAGGACCCCCCTCTTCCCTGACCGGGCTCCTCCATCTATAACCTCCTCCTGAGGACTCTCCCACCGACCTGCACCCCCCTCCACAGACCCAGGATGCCAACAGCTGTGGAGACAGACTCAGGGCCGAGAGGAGCTCCAAGACAGCCTTCACCATGGGCATCACGAGCATCATCGTGGGGCTGGTGATCATGTTCTTCACTGCCTCCGTCCAACTTTTCAGGATCCCTCAACAATCCAGGAGACCCTGAGAATGGTCTGGACTCATCTCCTCTGTCCGTTACGTCCCTCTTCTGTCCAGAGGTCTAAGGCCACCAGTGCTGGAGGGCCCTCCTTGCTCCCTGAAGACCCTTTGGACTCAGATGTCCATTCCCTGACTCTGTCCCCTAGAAAGAGTCTCCCCGCCCCTGGCACTTTTGAGGATAATAAATCGTATGAAGAGGTTTTTGCCTTCTGGGCGATCCTTCTTTTTCTCTGTGTGTGAGTTCCCTCAGAGCTCATTTATTCAATAAATGTATTGAATAAATTTATTCAGTAAACATCTATAGATCACCTGCTGTGTACAGGTACTGTGGTAGCCTCAGAAATGCTACATCGAACAAGACAATAGATTCCTGCCTCACAGAACTTGTTACCCTACAGGAGAAACTAAACAGGACCTGCATCAAGGAAGATAAGTGTGACAAGGAAAATAGAGTGATGTGACAGTAACTGACAGGTGCCATGAAGTTAGGGCCACACTGAGATGTGTGGGATCGGAAGGAGCCTCTACACTGAAGATCTAGAAAAGGGGGGTCCCTGCAGATGGAAAGCAGGTGCAAGGCTCTGCGGGGTGTAGCTACGAGGAAGCCTGAGATGAGCTTGGAGAGATGACAGTGGCCAGGTGTTGAGGAAGGTGACCAAAAGGTACACACTTCCAGTTCTAAGATAAGCCCTAGGGACACACCAGCACAGCGGCTGTGGCTGGCACTTGTGTACAGAGGAAAGTTAAGAGAATAAATCCCAAGATTTCTCATTACAAAGAGAAAATTGTTTCCTTCTTTTTTTTATTGTATCTATCTGAGAGGAAGGATGTCACCTGTTTTGGTAATCCTTTTACAATGTAGGTAAATCAAACCATTTACACCTTAATGGTTTGTACACCTTAAAATTACGCTGTGAGGTATATCAATTCCCAAGAAAACACGGGAGGGGAGTGCCTTGAAGGTGGGATCTGAGTGGATTTAATGTATGGTTTTGCAGGTGGGGTTGTCGAAAAGCTTTGCCGTCCTGGTTCTCCCTGAGTCCCTGAGTTGGCCCTCTGCATCTTGGGGACTAAGAGCCCTGCTGCTTTTTTTCTCTTCCCTAGGCCCCCTGTTGAAAGAGGTGGCAACTGTAGAGGATCTCAAACTGTGGTCTCAGGACCACGTCATAGGGAATGCAAATTCCCTATGAAATGCAAATCTATTAGCTATGCAAATGTTAGAAATGCAAATTAATTAGCTATGCAAATGTTAGAAATGCAAATTCTTAGCTCTCCTGACACCTGTGACTATGCAGGTGCCTCTCTTTTTCTTTCTCCTTTTGCTAATAAACCTGTCCTTTTAAAATAAAAAAGAAGTACATATTCATGACTTCATCTTAGGTCCATTAAATCAATCTCAGAATGCAGCTTAAGAAACTGCTTTAATTCCATCCATTTTGCTGCAAAAGACATTAGTTTGTCTTTTTTGATTGCTGAGTAGTATTGTGTATCTATAGGAATTAGAAGGGATTATGCTCAGTGAAGTAAGTGAGAAGGAGAAAAGAAATCAAATGGTCTCCCTTATAGGAGGAATATAGGGGAACCAAATAAGGCACCAAGGGAAAAAAATAACAAAACAATGAAATGAAACAAAAATAAACAGCTATAATACAGAGAGACTCTGCAGGGGAAGGGGGAGGAGGAGGGGTCAAAAAGGGTGGGAAGAGCAAAAGGGACTATGGTGATGGTACATGGGTGAATTGGTGGAAATTCTTTGGGGTCTACACCTGAGAAAATAAAACAATGAAAAAAAAATGAACGATGACGTAAAATACATATAAATTAATTAATAGTAAAAAAAAAGGAAAATGCTTTAAGAAGCTCTCCAGGAGGTTCTGATGGCGCTCCTTCACCTCTGTTGCCCCACCAACCAGCAGTCTGGCTTTTCTCTTACTCTTTATCCCCTCCGCCACCTCTTAGAGCAAAGCATGGGAGGGTCTCCTAAAGGCTAAGGCCTGTGGACAGGCTGGCCGAGCCCTCTTTCCTAAAGCACAGCCCCTTTCCTTAAGGATGCTGGCTACTTTGTCTCTAAGTACTCCTTCACACACCTTTCTCCCACTTCCTGACACCATCACCCTCACTCTCTCCAGGGCTTCAAGAGACTCCCCTTCTCACATGATCTAGCCCAGGGTGTACCAGACATTAAGGCCCACCCCTAGAGGCATAAGTCAATCACCAATAGGAAATACGCCAAGGCCCTCTGAAGGACTATCAATGGGCCAATCAGGAATTAAAATTAAAAAAAAAAAAGTGGATTCCTTCCATCTTTGAGAGGAGACAATTTGAGAGGGTCCTTGTGATGCTGAGTCAACTAAGACCCCTTGAGGGCGAGTTGGAGAGTCCCAAACTCTCCTCATCTCTCTCAAGATGGGTCATGGCCTCACCCAATCCCTACACTCACCCAATCCCTTTCTGAAAGTCCCCTTCCCTGCAATGGTTTCTGTGCTAATATGAGCGGTTCCGGGTGGGGGTTGTGCTCTTCAGCTCTGGTTCTGTCTCTTCTGCCATCCTCACTGCGTTTGATCTCATAAAACCACATCTCCCATCCTGCTACCACTGAGCAGGAAATCGGCAGAAGAACAAATGGGCTACAACTGAACATTTTTCTTTGGGAGCCAAATGGGTTGAGAAGCCATAATCTCTGGAGAACTTTCCTCATCACGTTAGAGTTTTTTCTCCTGATCTTGCCTACCCCAGGGGGCATCAGAGACCACCAACCAAGAACCTTTATAGACAAGGGCCACATCAAGTGATGGCCCCATTAGGTCCCTTCAGGCAAGAGTCCCACAGATTGTTAAGCCAATCAGAATCACTGCTCACTCAAAGAGGAGCACCATGAAATAGTGGGTTTCCGTGATTTTATCCCTTCATTAAATCATTTAATTATTCCCCTGCCCCCTCCCTCCTTCTCTCCCATGGGCTGTGAATTGCAGGAGAGATGTGGTCTTGCATATCTTCCCTAGTCACCACAGGACCCTCAAGGCCCAGCCTGTGCTCAGGGAGCAGAAGGCTCCTGGCAGGAGAAGCACAAAGCTGTCTTTTGTATTCACTTTTAGTCTGCACGGGAGACCCACACATTATATATGGGACCTACCGGGAGTTCAAACTGGGAACAAAGACAACAAAAAGGACAAGTGTAAACCAGTCTTCTTACTCATTGAGTCAATTATGAGGGCAGGAAGAAGAGGGAGCAACTAAGTAAAACCCCTTACATACAGCAAACCAATCAGAAGCTGGGTCTGAACTCGCCTATACCAAAACAGCCAATCATAACGAAGGGGTGGACAATGGCGAGACCACGCCCCTTGCCCAAATCCCGGAGACCTCCAGGGACTTGAGCAGCCGGGAAGTCCTAGGGACAGCATTATCTAGGTTTGTGATGGGTTATCAGGAAAAAAGTGGGGGAGTTAAGGTACATGCTTGTGGAGTGGGGTGGCGAGAGTCTAGAGGAGAAAAGTGAAGTATTTTGGGGGAAACACAAAGGGGGAAATGGAGGGAGTTTCCAGAGAGGAATTATGAAAGGATAGAGGAAGGTTGAATGTGGAGCTTAGGACCAGCAAGACTATGGTATAGGAACTTGGGGTTGCCGTACATTTTGCCTTGGGGTACTACCCCCAAGCTCGGGGTGATGTCAGTTGCTGAGGCGTTGGTTCAGCTGGTTCTCATTTCTTGGGACTTCACTTATCCCTTTTCCAGGTCCAGTTTCCCTTTCTTCAGAAGACAGCTAGCCCTGTGTCTCCTCCGTGGGCAAGTCCATGGCTACTGCGCCCCCCAGCAAAGTGTCCCCTGTAGAACGGGTCCACCCGAAGCCACCGGGACCAATGCAGCCGTTCACCCCAGGGCAGCCATTCACCCCAGCGCAGCCGTTCACCCCAGGGCAGCCGTTCATTCCGATGCAACCAGTGTTCCTGACGCCCTTGAATCCCCCAGAAAGGGATTATTTGATTTTCTCCATCGTTTCTTTCTTCTTCTTTATTCTGCTGGCAATCCCGGCTCTCCTGTTCTCCCTCAAGGTGGGCACCACACAGCTAATACCAATTCCCTTTGACCCCACATCTGCCTCTTCTTTCCCATCCCACCTCCCTGCTCCTCTCTGTACCTCCCGCTGTGTTCTCCCCACACTGATTCCCTCATCCTGCTCCCTACCCCTCCTCACCTTTCTTCCTTTTTCCACTGGGGAACTGAATTCTGCCCTTGCCCCCTTAGGCCACCATTCCTAATCTTAGACTCCCCACTTCTCCTTAGAAATTGTTCCTCCCTCGCCTCCTCATTTCCCTTTAACCCTGAAAGCAGCCCCAACTTGCCTTCATTCCCACAGACCCGGGAGGCCAACTTCTATGGGGATCGGAAGAAAGCACGGAGAAATTCCCAACTGGCCTTGGGCTTCAACATCGCAAGCATTGTGGTGGGCTTCCTTGCAATCATTTCCTCCAGTGTAGTCGGTATAGTCAAAAAGATAATGTGAGATATTTTGAAAGTTCACCTCCCTCAGAGGATCGTGGATTAGACCTTCTGGGTCTTCCTGTAACCTTTGAACTTGGATGTCCGTGGTCTACCTAGACTGGAGGAAGTCTCCCCTCCATCAGTATTTTTAAGAGCAATAAAGCTGACGGGGAGGTTTTGCTTTCCCCTTCTCTGTGCTCCACACACGTGCTCGTGCCCTGTGGGTCCCTGTTGCCAAGTACGTGGGCTTGTTCATCTCTTCAACAGAGATAAATTGGGGGACCACTGTGGGTGTCGAGCACACTTCGGCCTTGGTGATTCAGCACTGATTCAGACAGGTGAGGTATTTACCTCCATACAACTTAACAGTATATTGAGAGGACACAGCAGAAAGAGCAATATATAAAGCAGCAAAATAGTTCTGGGTCAGAGCTATTTAACAGAACATTCGTCAGCAACAGAAGTGCTCTGTTATCCTCTATGTCCAGCTGGGTAGCCACAAGCCACAGGTGGCCCTTGAGTACTTGAAACAGGACAAGGGCAACTGACGAACTCAATTTTTCTTTAACTCTGATTTATATAAATTTAATTTGCCACATGCGGTTAGCGGCCATTTCATAGCACAGTTCCAGGGAAATAAATTGAATAAACCGAATGAAACTGAAGGAGCAGAAAGGGGGAATTATGACAAAGTGAGAAAAAACCTCGTTGAGGAGCTAATATTTGAACTGTAATCTGAATCCAGAGGAGAGAGAGGTAGAAAAATCTGGAAGACAGGTTTTTTTTTTTTCAGGAGAATTCATGGAAAATTCACATTTATTGAATAACTGTTGTGTTATAACTTGGATTTTCTGGATTCCAAATAAATAAATTTCACCTTTTGAACACTGGCTCTATTACTTTTTAGCACCAACAGGAGTAACAGCCTGAGGGGAGTTGACAGCCTTCCTCCAGCGTCCTTCAGTCTGCTGAATAACAAGGTCTTTGCTGCTTCTGTCCTTCTAGAGGCTTCCTTTCTGCACAGCATGGGCCAACCGACCAGTCATAGCAAATGTGGTGTCCACACAATTCTCCCCTTTTAATTGCCTGGAAGACCCCTGCCCTCAACATCCACACCCTCTCTCATTAACCACACCCTCTTTGCTAACCCTCCCACAAGTTACCCCTTTCCCAGCACAGGTCTTCGTTCTTCTGTTCCTTCTTCACTTAGATCATTCTTGGCTGTCTCATCTTTAAAGCCCCAGTTCAAATGTTATGTCTTCAAAGACTCTTCTCCGAAACGCCAGTCCAATTCAGGCTCCTCCTGCCTCTCACATGCCCTGTTATTTCCCTTTACCTTCTTCTCACAGTTTGGAATTAAATATTCTGGAAGCGACACAAGGGGAGGCTGTTCCTGGTCCTTGGCAGAGTCACTGGCTTCCGTGATCTTGATGTGGTGTAGTTTAATTTTGAGTTTCTCTTTCTATCCCAGCTTTCTGGGACCTGCCGAGGCCCTCTTTTGTGGCTCGTGGGCAAAAAGTACCTTAGGCCTGTGATAATAAGCTTTTGGGGCTCAGCGTTCCTCCTTCAGTCCAAGACTGTTTGGTTGGGCCTTAGCCCGTGAGGGAGTTTTATCAGGAAACTACCATTTGAAAAGCTTTCTTCTTCTTCTTCTTCATTGTCTTCTTTGTCTTCTCCTCTTTCTCCCCCTTCATCTCTGCCTTTTCCCCCTCTGCCTCCTTTCTCTCTGTTGCTCTCTTCCCACACCAATTCTGTTTAAAATTTATCACACTAGGGCCTCCTTGGTGGCGCAGGGGTTAAAGTCTCAGTGCTATCAAGCTATTGCCAACCTCTGAGGTAGAAGTTTGCTCCTCGGCCAGGGAGCTTCCCACATGGCGCAGCAGACCTCTCCTGTCTCGCCCGCTGCTCCCTCAGCAGTGGATTTCAGTAGATACGCCTGCTCTGCTCCCCACTCTGTCTCTGCTGAATCCTCACAACCCCCCACCTCTGGCCTACACCCATAAATAAATAAAAATAAATTTTAAAAAATCGATCACACTAAAAATAAACAAGTAAATATATAAATAAAACACGCATGTTTGATTACTCGGGAATGTCCGGCCTAGCCCCAGCCCCCAACAGCACAGGATACACGGGCAGGGCCATGAGCTTTTTGTTCGCTGCTAATCCAGGCCCTCAAAGATTTGCTTGTAGTAGATGCTCAACAAACAGTCGGTAGATAATTGAGTGGAGCGCAGTTTTCATGTGAGGCCTCTTTTCCAAATGGTGTGGTTCTGTATATCTGTGAAGACTCTCCAGCCCTGCCATCTCGGTTCAAATCCTGGCCCTGCCACTGATCAGCTCTGTGACCTTGGGAATGTCTCTGAACCTCTCTGCACCTCAGTTCCTTAGTCAAATACGAATAAAAGCTGTAATTTCCTCATAAGGTTATTGGGAGGATGAAACTGGTTCACACAGAAAACACTTAAGACAGGGCTGAGCTAAGTTCTCGGTGTTGGCTGTTATCGCGGATCTGAAAAATAAAATCACCAGTTGTTTTCCAGCAAAATGGATTTATTTGGAAATAGCAAAGGAACCACACTCTGGGAAATGCAGGCTGTGGCAGAACCATAGACAAAGCCAAGGAGTACAGGAGAGAGGCTCGCTTTTGCACATGGAAAGTAAAGCAGACTTAAGCATGGAAGCCCAAGAGTTAGCGCCTTTCCGTCGCGGTTTGCGGTGAGGACTCGCGCCAGAGCGCCCCCTACCGGCCACCCGACTCCCATTTCAGCCGAGGTTTCCTTTATTCACTTTCACACTTGCCGTTCGTTGGTTGTGCCTGTGTGTCGGTCGCTCTGTTTTATGTTGCGGTCATGTGTCTTCGGTGATAAAGAACATAATTCCAGTGGACGACTAGGTGTCTATGCCGGTATTTGTGGCCGTGACGGCGGCGGCGCGCTGTTGAGTGTTCAGGGACTCTGAGGTGTGGTCATTGAACTAGTGCCTACCATTTGCTGTTCCAGGCACCAGGGGTTTAAAAAAAAAAAAAAAGCCCTGTTCAAAAGTCTGTGTTCTCATAGAACTCACATTCTTTCGGAGATTCAGAAAATACACAAGTAACCCAATAAATAAGAAAAGCATATAAGTAGTATGTTAGAACTGTGGGGAAAATGTGGAGAAGGTTCCAATGGAGATGCAGAGGGCTGGAGAAGCCTGGGGTTCAGTCTGAACCA
>PVIJ01023465.1:0-14222 GCA_004024925.1 Scalopus aquaticus | reverse complement strand
AGAGACAGAGTGGGGAGCAGAACAGGCAGATCAGAAATACACTGCTGAGGGGAGCAGCGGGCGAGGCAGGAGAGGTCTGCTGCACCATGTGGGATTCTCCCCGGCTGGGCGTCGAACCCGCGTCGCCGCTGCTGCCGACAGCTCCACAGCGCAGCGCCCAACCGCTGCGCCACCGGGGAGGCCCATCCAATGATTCTTAACAAATATTCTGAGTGTTCCCTCTCTCCCCAACATCTCATACTCTCAAGGTCTTCGCACCTGCTCAGAGAAATTCCTAAAGATTCCATGAACTAGCCTGTGTCTCCCAACTGTGTTGTAGGTTTCATTTCTAACTATTTACTTAAGATGTGATGACTGAGAAGAAGCAGGTTATCTCTTCTGTTGGGGAAAAAATAATATGACAAGCACATAAGGTGGCAGGAGCCAGCAGCCACAAATAGAGCGTTTGATTCAAAGAATAAGGCTGCAAATCGGAAATATCTTGGGGTAAAAGAGGAGCTGCACATCTCCAGATCTCTTCACTCCAGAAAGATTTTATTTTTTTAAAGATTTGTTTATTTATACATACAAGAGCTAAGGTGTAGGCCAAAGGTTTAGGGGGTGAGAGGATTCAGCAGAGACAGAGTAGGGAGCAGAACAGGCAGATCTACTGAAGTACACTGCTGAGGGGAGCAGAGGGCAAGACAGGAGAGGTCTGCTGCACCATGTGGGAAGCTCCCTGGCTGGGGATCAAACTCATGCTGCAGTGGCTGGTGGTACCTTCGTAGTGCTGTGTCGTTAACCCCTGTGCCACCAGGGAGGCCCCTCCAGAAAAATTTTAGCAGGTGAAACTGTATAAGTTCCATCTTGGAAGAATTCATGGAGAGTCATTGAGCATAGGGCTCTTTAAAAAGTGGAAGATTATAGAAACTCCCTCTAGGGTATAACACCCTGGGAACTCTGGGACCTGTATTTCCCCCTTTTTTGAGAGGACTTTTGTTCTCAATGAAAACCAACAACAACAAAAAGCAAAACAAACCAGCTGCTTTTTGCTGGTTTCACCTATGAGTTCTTTAATCCATCCTACAAGGAAGCTCTACTCTGTAATAGTGATGTGTTCAAGCTGGGGAATACGCAAGATGCCGGCCTGCCAGCATTAAATTGCAGAGGAAATACCAGCCCGAGCCTCTTTCTTTACTTCAATGAATTTTCCCTCCTGTTCCAGGCCCCTATCACTCTTGCCCTTACCCCCACCCCCTACCATTACCACCTTTGTAGTTGGAGACATGGATGGAGAAGTGTTTCCAACTACTTAGTTTCAATCAATCCCCAGCTTTCTTTAGATATTGAAAGACTCTTTTCATGTTGTTTTCTTTAGCAACATTTGCTTTTATTTGACTCACTGTTCCAATAATTGGCAAATGGAATCTTTGCTGAGAAGGTGTAAGTGAATAGGACCTAATAGTTGCAATTCAGCCAGAGCTGTAGGAAGTGTACGAGGGTTACAACCCTTGTCAGAGTGAGGCACTTGCTTTTATGAAGAGCATATATTTGAACAATTGCAAATAATACAGTCGTCCTGCCCTCTGCCCCCATAAACAATGATTGTAAATGGTGACCTTTAAAAGAAAAAAAAATAAAAGATTCTTAGATGTGGGTTGACTAGATCGGGTGGCATTTTTGCACCAGTTTTTTCAGATGTGTTTTGTGTGTGTGTGTGTGTGTGTGTGTGTGTACGTGTGTGTGTGTGCGCACGTATGTGTGTGTGGTATCTCTGTATAATTTTAAGTATATCTTAAACTTTCCTTCCTAGTTTACTCCTAGAATTTACCATTACTAAACTTCAGTCTTAAAGCATTTCTTTGAATTAACTTCTGCTTCCCAATGTCAAGTTAAGAAAACAAACCTTCACCTTTAACCACAGGCAACTGCAGAAACAAATACCAACTAAAGCATGATCAAAAGTCAAGTGAAGGTGAAACAGAGCAGATTGGAATTCCTGTGCCCCCTTCTGCTTTCTTTCTGGCCCCAGGCAAGTGAGCATGTGCTAATTTGCTTGGTTGACTAAAAGGCATGCTTAGACCCCAAATTTGCATCTCTGCTTGGGGTCCAAAGTGGGTTTGTGAGCCAATTTCCCTTAGCTCTTCTGTGGTTTCCCACTCATAAGTTAAACCTCTTTGGGACTGCTGCTGCCAATCAGGGCATCTTGGTGCAGAGAGGGCATACATACTTGGCTGGACCCCATTCTTCTCGAATGTGGGGACAAGTAGCAAGTAGTGATATAATAGGTAAGGTAGGGAAGAGGAAGCAATGGGGAAGAGACAGCAACGATTTCCAAGGTCATCATACAGAAGAAGTGGGCTGATGTGTCCCTTTCTGGTTCCTTCCCAGAGAAGAAGCTCCCTGGTTGGCACAGCTTTTAGTCCTCATTCCACCTCTTCGGTCATGAATGGAGGAAGCAGTTAAAACCACAATGAACAGCATTTCTCTGCGTCTCAATATCCTTGCCTGTGAAATGGGGAAACAGGTACTTGTCTGGTCTAAGGCAGTAAGTTGCAAGAAAAGCTACAGTGTTATTTGGAGAGTCTTTTCTAAGGTACAGGGATGAGAAGAAAAGTCCATCGTATACACGGTGTTGAGAAAGCTTCTGAGCCCGACTTGAGGATACTTGGAAGAATGCCAGGATAGCTTACAATTACCTTGGGGTGTGGTGGCACCTCTGCCTCCCTTCCTCCCTCTGATCTGGCTCACTCCTACCGTTTCTTTGATGAGGAAATTAAAACCCAGAAAGTTGAAACACTTTGTTAAGTCAGACTGTCAAAGTGAAGTGCTCTGCAGAGGTAAGAACCCTGTATATTTATGCAAGTAATGGGGATTTTACTTGGGTGCTCGTAGAGTGTTTGCTTGGGAGAAAATGAAGCTGAGTAAATACTGCTTTGTTGTACATATTGTTTCCTTGTAAGTGTCAGCAAACTCACCCTAGCAAAGTACTGGCTAGAGGGCCATTTATCAACTTACACCATCATGCGGAATTGAACAACCAAACAAGGACAAGGAGAGGGATCCAGCTGGGCTTCAGGAACAGCTAAAATCAGGGGTGTGAATACTATAAATGCTTCCTCCTGGTTTCATGCCTCTGTCTGCCTTTCAGCTTTGTTATTATTATATTACTATCATCATCATCATCATCATCGCCACTTGTTCTATTTCCAGGGACGCAGATAGAAAAACCAGATGCACATTTTTGGATTCAACCACCAGAGGGAGACAGTCTCACCCTGTCCGTGCTCTAACAAGGAACACATCTCAGGCAAGTGCAGGGATTGGTCCAGACTGGGAAAGATGGTGAGGCTGCATAAAAGCATGGCATCTCCAGTCCAGAGCACAGGGATGGAGAAGAGGAGGAGCTGATCCACAAGAAGAGTTTTCCTGGGCAGAAAACAAATGTGATGGAGTCACTTAAAATACATACCTAATCACATAAATATGACCACAGGTCCAGTCTTTGCCACAGAGTGAGCACTTACATCATGAATTAAGGGAACAAACTGACGCTGCCCCATCATTCTCAGCTCCCACCCAGAGCCTGCTTCGGACCCACTGTTATAAAGACAGTGTGGGAGTCTCAAGCAGGCTGCCTTCCTGTTTTTTTCAAGAGTCATTTGACGTGACAGGTTCATCCTTTAGTGCTCTGACTTGCATCTCCAAGTAAGCTGGGACTCCTCTTACCCCGCCGAACACGGCAGACTTTACAAACCCAGCCTGTACGTTTCAAGAAGACATCTTCATCATCTCTTTTATCCCTGGGGTGTCACCTGCGGGATTGCAGTTTCTCCTGAGTTTGACAAGATAATACGTCATTTGGCATCTTCAGTACTGCTAGAAATTAAACTAACTACATGCAAAATGGAGAGATTAAAACCCACCCAATGTGCCTGGGTGGCTACAGGGCCAAACAAAAATGGCCCCAAATGTCTGTGAAGGCAGTTTGATGGTGTGGCTAGGCAGAAGTGATGTTAGGAACACTAGGTATCATAATTGTAAGACAAGTATAGCCTCTTATAAATCAGAGAGTCACTGTTATGTTCCTGCAGAAAGGAGATCTTCCAAAGAAAATAAAACATCTCAGTACTTAATTCTGTTTTTCCTCAAGTGAATAACTTTGTTTTTTGCCTATATATATATATATGGCTGAATGCAAATGAAGGAGATGCTTTCCTTTCTAGTGGGTTTTAGATTTAACGGTAACATAGATTTAACCAGGCCAATGATTGTAGAAGGGGGATGATATTTATTAAATCTTTTGTTTTGTTATTTTAGAGATCTTGCTTCCTTCTCTGTCTCAGGCAGAGCAATGCACCCATAACATGGAAAGAAAACAAAACATTCCCATTGTATAAAACTAAAACCGCTTTTTTTCCTGCAAGGAAATTAAAAACCAATCTAGTGTGTAAATATTGCTGATTGAGAAGTTAACATCACAGGGTGGCACCTGGCAGGCACCAAACATGTTATTTGTGCTTTAGAGGCACAGGATTCCCTGCTCGTTCCCGCCAGCACTGCTCTGCTCTGCTCTGAGAGAGCCCACTTGTGAGCGGGTGAAGCGCGGCCGGCGCACTGCATGCTACGGACCATTCACATCCTGTCTTCAAGCTTCTGAGAGTGATGATTATAGTTGGGATTAAAAAAAGAATCCCCTTTCAACTTCATATATTTATGAATGTGTCAATGAACACTTTCAGAATCTATCTATCAATATCAAATGTGGTTTTTAGCAGAAACCTTGAAAAAATTGCAGAATTATCCTCTGAAATATTGCTGCTATTATTTTTTAAAATTGCAAGAAAATGTTCTGCCATTTCAGACCATTTATCTCTGTTAACAAGACACTTTTTTAGTGGGATAGATAATATACACCCATCTGGTCTGCAGTTTCTTCATTTACTCGGGTAATAATAACTAAAGGCATTTCTCCATTGCTTTGGCATTGTCCAAGCCAATCTTTTGCCTTTCCTGCTGCTGATGTGGGCTGCAAAAACAAGAAGAAATTGGGAGCTGGTTATAATACACAGACTTGCCATTTAGAATGTCATTTCAGCGTTGAACAGGAAACAGTGCCGGAGTGTTAATGAAAACGAAACCTCATTTAAAACAGCCCTGGCCATTCAGGAAGATACAGGAAAATGCCACATTTTTGGGGTTTTAACTAGACACCATTCCATTCACTTATCTTTTATTTCACGAAGTTTTTCAAAACAAGATGTACACATTTGCAAAAGTGTGTGCAATTCAAATTTATTTTGTCTAAGTCCAGCAGCTAGGTAAAAGAATCCTGGAGAAACGGCCCAAGTTTTGGCTCTGGCTATGTTTACAACACAATGAGAAAAGAAGCTTTGAGACAATTTTTGAATGTTTCAAAGTAAATAAGAATTTGCTTTGATCTCCTTGAGGTTCGGTATCTTCCTAGTTGCTTCATTTCTGCATTTTCTTGTCGGTATTCACAGAGCTGGCATAGATTTTGCCTGGGAATTCTAGAAGTGATTTCTTAAGTGAAGTTCAAGAAAGCATCATTTTTGATCCTGAAACTGCAAGGAACAATTTCCCCTTTCTCTTTTGTTCCCATCTCTTCTTCTCCCTGAGCTTTCTCTCCATCCCATATGCTTAATTCTCTTTCTTATTCCTCCACGTGCCTGGCCCTCTGTTAATTGGCTGCATCGAATGTCATCTATCAAAATATATTTGAATTCAGGGACATTTCAGTTTTGTTTCATTTTTACGGAATTGTTTGACTTGTTTTGGCTTTGTAGTAATAGAGCTAAGGAGGGTGAGATTCCAGGCCTTTCTGGGCAGTTACACAGAACTGCCTCTTCACTCACAGCTGAGCGCAGTCTCTGTACCTCTGTAGAGGCCCCGACCCCCTAGCTGGGGTCGGCTCAAACCACTCAAACCACTAACTATCTCGAAATGGTGAATAAGTATCTACCATCTCAATTCAAGAGATCATTAAAAAAATCACATGAAAATACGTCATTCTTATTCCTTCCTCCAAAATGCTGTTATTTTAATTATTTTAGGTAATGAACTGATGTCCTTTTTTTCTATGTCAAAAAGCATATTAAATGCAATATATAGAAAATAAAAACCTATCTCTCAATTTTGTGTTATGTTAAAATCTAACCGGATTGCAAATATTCTTACTAAACTTAATAGGAAGTAGATAAGAGAGAAGTCCTCAAATTCCCCTTTGTGAGTGTGTGTGTGTGTATGTGTGTGTGCGCACGCGTGTGTGTGGTGTGCTATGTGTGTGATATGCGTGCTTTTTGCTGTGTGTGGCTTGTGTGTGTGTTGTGTGCATTGTGTGTGTGCTGCATGTGTGGGAGTTGTGCTGTGTGTGCTCTTTGTGTACTCTGTGTGCTGTGTGTGTTTAGAAGGGTATGTTTCAAGAAAGAAGGTCATGAGACACCACACAGATATTGGCAGGAGCCTAAAGAAAGATTTATCAGGTAGGTCTTGATTTTTTTTCTATTTAATAAACTCGTGCTGACCAAGTTAAAAATACAAAATTCTCCATGAGGCAAGTCACAAACCACAATCTGTGGACCTAGCAACCCTACTCCTTTCTCAGGCTTGTACTAAGATGTTATTGGGTGTGGGCCTCCCTGGTAGTGCAGGGGTTAAGTGTCAGCACTATCAAGCTGTTGCCAACCACTGTGACATGAGTTTGATCCCTCGCCAGGGAGCTGACCCACATGGCGCAGCAGGCCTCTCCTGCCTCACCCGCTGCTCCCCTCAGCAGTGTATTTCTGTCGATCTGCCTGTTCTGCTCCCTACTCTGTCTCTGCTGAATCTTGTCCCCTGCCCACACCCCTAGCATACACCCCAGTTATTCTATGCCAAAAAAAAAAAAACAAAAAAAAACTGGAAAATGACTCGAAATAGTTTGAGAAAGTATTTGAGGTAAGAAAAAAATCATATTCATATGCAAAATAAGTTCTATGATGCCACTATATTATGGCATCAACCGAAACGTTTCTGTCTCTGATGTGTTAAATTGTGAGCTCAGTGAATGCAGGAACATGGTCTTTTTTTTTTTTTTTTTTTTTTACTGTTGTACACACAGCACCTAGTACTTTGCATGAGTAGGTCCTCCACGCCTTTAGTTACGTGAATGAAAAGTTCAATTACACTCCTTAACCCAATGGTGACACAACTAGAAGACTAATCACGAGGGTGAGTGGCACATTCACTGCGTCTGGCCAGGGTTTTGCCTTCCTGCTGACTCTCTCCACGAACACTGAACACTTTCTATGGATGGTGCACACTGGGTGTCTCTGTGTGCAAGGCAGACAGGAGCTCTGCTCTCTTAGAGCCGGCATCCTGCAGTCGAAGGGGGATAATCAAATTGAAAATGAATCCAGATGGAACTCTATAAAACTTAGAGTAGTGAGATGAAGACTGGCCGGCATGTGGGTGGGGACAGCTTCCCTCAGTTCACTTTGGGTGGGGTTGACATCAGCTCTGGAAGTGGAAAGCAGCTGTGAGGAGCAGGGTGGCAATGGTGCCAAGCAGAGGACACAGCGGGGAGAGGTAGTGGGGGCAGGTGGCAGTATTCAGGAAGAAGCAACAGATCCACGTGGCTGGAGAGGGTGAGGGCAGGGGAGTCGTGGGGTGTGAGGGTGGAGAGGGCAGCAAAGGCCAGCTCAGCGGCACTGGGAGGCTGCTGCATGGTTTGTTATTAGGCCGAAGTCAGGCTGCTTTCGTTAAATAGCCGAGTGCCTCATAGCAAAGAAAGAAAAAGGGTCTCCTACACAAGGATGGGATCTAAAGTAAAAAGCAAACAAACAAAAGTATTTTTCTTTGAGGAGTTACATTATGAGATAGGTTAGAAGAAGTTGTGACAATAAGACTCCATATAACTCAGTGGGGTCCTCAGGCCTTCCCTTGGTGAACAAGTATTTGCTTATAATAAGGGTTGGCAAACATTTTTAAAGGGTCACGTGTGTATTTAGAAGTGAAGCCCTGGATATTATGTAGGGACTTATATAACATGCAGTGTGTGTGTGTGTGTGTGTGTGTGTGTGTGTGTGTGTGTTATAGATAACATGAAGGTTAACATTGTAATCATTTTTGAGTATATAATTTCTTATGTAACTATAATGTCACCAGTTACAAATGTAAAATCTGTGCCTAGCCTATGGGCCTGAAAAATCAGGAAATGTATTGGTTAGCCATGGGTTATTGTTTGCCAATGTCTGGCTTACAGAAATAAAAGAAATTCTCTTTGCATCATAATAACTGAGGCAACCCCCCTCCAAAAAAAAGTAAGTTGTGTCTCAATCCAAGTAGTTTATAGTTTAGGCTGAAATATAGAAAAAAAGTTAGATGATTCCTTTTCATTGAGCTTAACTCCTATTGATTTTGTATATGTCAAATTAAGAAATATTGTTTGATGAAGTCCACAGCATAAATCTTGAGAAGCCCGTGAAGGTGACGGTTTATGTGTCAGCCTGATTAGGTTATGGTGCCCAGTTGTTTGGTCAAAAACTCATCAGATATTTCTGAGTAGGTATTTTGTAGATGTGAAGGGCACCTGCCATTCCAGGGTACAGTAAAATGTGAGTTGGTGTCATCCAAGTAACCAAAGCTGTGGAGCAAAATCAGCTTTCCTAGATACAGGGAGATTCTGCTTGCGAATGGTAACAGAAATTCCTGCCTGAGTTTCCAACCTGTGGTCTGCTCTTCCTGTTTCAGACTTGCCAGCCCCCACAGTTATGTGAGCCAATTCCTTAAAATAAATCATATATATATGCATTCATTGTGCATTTATTGTGTCATGGCCGCCAAATCTACCCAAGTTTAATAGCTGCTGCAGAACCGTGGTGCAGTGGAAGCCTCTGAATTAAGATGATTCAGTAGGTTCCAATTCATCCTAAAGAAGTGGCTGTCTAGATAAATGAAGTTCATCAAATCGCAATGAAGCCATGTAACAAGTCTGCTGGACGTGTGCCTCGGGGACACGGACAATGTCTCCCGTGTGCTCTGTGGCATCTCCTGGGCGGCACGTCCCAGCCGGTGTCCAGTAACAGCGTCCTGACAGCATGTTTGCCCTGAGTCATTTTAGTCTTTATCAGCAAAGTTAATGCTTTAACTCCATCAATTAAGTCACTTAAATTCAACCAGTTAATGAAACACCCTTATGGAATGCAGTCTTGGAATCATTTTTTAAAAGCAGTAACAAAACAAAACAACATAAAAATCAGTATAAATGACATCTCATTCGATTTATTAAAAAAAAAAACACCATTAAGATTCAGGTTTTTTTTTTAATATTTATTTATGCATACAAGCTGGGGGACAGGCCAGAGGCGTGGGGCGGAGAGAGGGTTCACCAGAGACAGAGTGGGGAGCAAGACTGGCAGATCAGAAATACACTGCTGAGGGGAGCAGCGGGCGAGGCAGGAGAGGTCTGCCGCTCCATGTGGGAATCTCCCCGGCCGGGCATCGAACTCGCATCGCCGCTGCCTACAGCTCCACAGCGCAGCGCTTAACCGCTGCGCCACCAGGGAGGCCCCAGATTCAGGTTTTATTTGAATTAATGGTCTCTATTGGTGAGTTTGCCTCAGTCATGCAGGGTTGTCTTTACAGATGACTTTTTCCTCCATCACTTTGGGGGAGCTGACCCTGCCTGCTCATCTGGAATACTTGCACACTAGTGAGCCAGTTCTCCCGTCCTTTCCCGCCCTCCGTGATTGCCCCAGGTGAGGACTGCACTTGAGGCTGCTGTTACTGCATCCAGCTTCACCATCCATGGGCCAGGGTCTCCTCCCTGCCACTAGGGGAACCGCAAGTTCTCATGGTGCTAGAGACTCCAGGAGCAGGCATGCCAATAAATCACAGTTACCCATATCCAGAGCAAAAACTGGCAAAAATCTGTGCATGGATAAAGCTGCTTTCTCACACTTGCCCATAAGAACAGGGAGTGAGGTGTGGGACCTGCTTCATTCTCTAGAATCCAGACCCCTTCTACAAGTGCCGTCAAGTCCTGGTCTGGTCTAATTCTGTTGGATAATGGGAGGATCAGCTAGATCCTTGTCTTCTCCTGTCTAGTTAGCCCTTGACTGGTGTAAAGTTTCTCCATACTCCCAAACTGACTACTCTTTAACTTCTTATCTGACAGTGTGGAGTTTATCCTGAATGTCATTGGCAAGAAGGGACTGACCCAGATGAACTCATCTTGAACAACACACAGCCTAAAGTGACTTTTGAGCCCTTATTTCTAGGAATTGATTGAGTCCTTGTAGCTTAGCAATTTCCTTTCTTTGAGATGAAGTATGACCTTGGTGTCAGCTGGGATCATCTCTTTAGCCGAAGGGTTTTCTACTGGGCATTATGCTGCTTTGCTATTGAGACTAAGTGTAGAAATGGTCTCTGGAAACATTATTTCCAAAACCCTCCCTCACTGAGCTTGCCAACCTATGTGGAGCCAGGGCTCCCTTCCCCTAGTGGTTTCCCTGCTGGGCAGCCACATTTTGCTTTGAGATCCTGGTCACGAGACCAAGATTGTTTTCTGTCTTGACACATCCTATAGGAAATTGGAGTTTGGGAAAGAAAATATATCCCCTCCAGACCAGATCACAATGTTAAAATATACTTACATTTTATAAATGTCTTGGTGGGAAGAAGAAACTATCAAAGGATTTAGAATTTGAGTATCAGATGTGACTTTTCTTCTATTATTTAATAAGGCCCTTTATCTATCTTTCTGCCTCTGAGTCTTCACATCCTTGGAGTCTATGTAATGGGAAATTGAGAGGGTAGAGATTTATTGCTAACCAACTTCTTCTGGGTTGTTTACCTAAGAAGGAAGTAAGTTGTTGTATTGAAAGTGCCTTTAAAATTGAGAAGGGGATTTTTAGGGGACAGTCTCTTGGGTACAGTGAAAAGGGGTGTTTTGCCTGGTAAGGACTCAGCAAATGAGGACTTGAATGATGAAATGAAATTACCAAAGCCATATGGCAACTGACTGACAGATGAGCCTAGAACACAGCATATCCAATTTTATTTTAATTCTTTTATCAATATATGATATGACCAATAATTTGAAGAAAAACAAACAAGACCAGTAATAATGAGAAAAATATCTCAATTGCTGGAAGGGAACAGAGAGATCTAAGATACTTAGGGACCACCACAGTTATTCACAAGACATTTTCACCTCAGCACTGATTGTTTTCCTAAGCTTTATGAGCTAAGAATTCAGAACCAAAACAAGAGTAGCAGATTAAGACATAAGGATCTGTTGCTGAGTTCAAAGAAATGAGACAGAACTTCAAGATATTGTTGTCTAAGAGGGTGATACTCTTTGTACCATATAGTAATTTAGCACTGATACCAAAAAATAATTTCTCTTGTGGAGACAAGTATTCAACAACAAAACACAAATGTAAACCATAAAGACCAAGGCTAATGGACTAAATGAGAGTAAAAAAGGCAAATACCACCACACTCATTTCTAGATCTGGGTCTCTCCTATACACCATAGAGGTGTACTGATACTTTGTCCTGGTTTTGTAGTCATTCAATGCAAACTTCCAGATCTCTCAGAGAGGTAATAATAGCAAAGTCATTAAGAGACAAGATTAAGAGTTAAATTTCTTGCGTTTGCACACTAATTGCATGACTTACTAGCTGTATCAGCTAGTTATAGCCATGATGTGCAGTGTAACAAATTATCCCTAAACTCAGAGGCATACAAAAACCTAGACTGTCTTCCTCAGGTGTCAGAGACAGCTGTGCTTAGCATCTCTGAGCTGGGCTTATCTGGCCGCGGCATGGGAACATGGGTTCAATGCTTGTGCATTCTGTTTACCTTTGATTCTTCTGAAACTGACAGCTTATTTGAATATTGGATAGTTAGGACTTGAGCCCAGCTACTCTGGTTCCAGATTTTATCATTAACAATTCCACCATATGGACACTTCTTGGGCTGTCCTGCCTCTAGATTATCTAACAGAAGTTGTAAGGTTCTCAGCAGAAAGTCTCTTTGGTCTAAAACATTTGCTTTGCTATTTATGTCACTCAGCTCCTCGTAATATGTCTGCTCTCTCTTTGTCTATCTACTTCTCTCTCCATAATCTCATTTATTTTTCCTTTTTATAAACCTTTCCAAATTTTGATACTTTGTTTCCACAATCCTTTCTTATAGTCTTAGTTACCCTTCATGCCTTCGTCCCACAGAATGACTCCTCTCTGTAAACCTTTGGCCTTAATATTTATCACTGCCTGATTATTTCAGAATTTAAGCAAGAGCCTATCAGACTCTTGGAAGAAGTGCCTGTTAGGCATCTGGCCAGGTCATGATCTTTTGGTCACCCCAAAGTTATTTATGTTGGACCTACCTACCAGTAGTGCAATCACCTATGACGGGGAACTAAGCCTTATATGGCAGGAACCATGTCCCCTAAGGATTCTGAGAGTTAAAAGCTTGACTATAGCTGTTCATTTAGAAAAGTTTATGGGCATATCGGAAGTCCTGATTAATTCAAGTACCATTTGTCCATGATGAAGCAGTCATCACAAAAGATACTTAAACACACTGGAAAATATAATGATGACCCGTCAAGGTAGACATTATCATTCCCATTCTGTGGTGACAGATACTGAGTCTCTAAACTTGCCGCAGCACCCATGGTCAGAAAATAGCTGAGCAGGTACTCAGACTTCCTTGACATTTTTGCTACACTATACCAGAAGTTTCTTTTGCACATGTTTATTTTATTTAAAAATCTCTGCTCCCTTTCTACCTGAAATAAATAGAATGCTTGAAAGTCACCACTACTGTCAATACTAGAGATACTTCAAATGTTGTCACTTAGCCAGAAAACTGCTTTGGAGTCACTGTGTAATATTATACAACATGACAAGCTCTCCTCCACAGTGGCAGTGTTAAAGCCAGGGGCATGTGGCTTGTGCAATACCTGAAAGCCATTAGCTGAAATCCCAGGACCAGAGAGCTGACGTATTAAGCACCAAACCCAATACGGTCTCTGTCCGAGAGCGCAGAGGCCACTTTGCACTGGCAGGTTATTTTCCTTGTAGGCGAAATATGTGCCGACATGCAGCGTTCTGTGCCGGAGCTGGCTGGGCACGTTATCTTCTCAGTGTGGATTGGATGAGGGAAGTGAGAAGCAAACAGCAAATTCTTGGCAGGCAGCAGAGGGAAGGGAGAAGGGCTGTCAGGGGATTGTGGAGGAGTCATTTGACTCTTGAGACATTTGTGTCATTTTTCTTCAGTCTTCGCTCTGCTGTTAGCAGGCTTGATATTTTCTTAATAAACTATAGTGAGTGGGAATCATAAGAATGAAGCAATTGGAAGAGGTCATCTACTCACCTCTCTGTCTTTATTAAGATTGTCATCCCCGCGACTAGGTTTTTAGCAGTTGACGATACTTTCAGTTACAGGGATGTCCACATTAGAAAGGATTCCATTGAAATAATATGGGACTTAATAAAAAAAAAATCATCTTTCTGCAAATTGCTGAGATCCCCAGTTAGGGCACACTTCAAGCAGACTTGTACTTTTTCCTCTGTTTACTGTAGTTCAGACTGAAGCTAAAGGTTGCTGTTTCTTTCTGTTCACAATATGGCGGCTGGTAACATCTAGGCTACATCTTCCTGGATCCAGAAGAGACAATACTGCTCTCAGAAATTCTCCCAAGAAAGCAAACAGGATCTTATTCCAAAAGACCCCACCCAGATGCCCCCTTGCCTCATTTGCTCCCCTTGGGTCACATGCCTACTCCCAATACAACTATTATGGTCAAATGAGTGGGCTTTGCTGATGGACTGAAGTTAATAAGAATCAGTCTTGGAACTGTGGATAAAGCCATCTCATCGAAACTATAGCTTAAAAGTGAAGGAAGGGGTGGGTAGTTTTATAAAAATCTTGTCTATCACTGGTGGGGAAATATATTTACTCAGTGAAATAAGCCAGAAAGAACGAGAAAAATATCGAATGGTTTCACTTATAACAGGACTATAGGGAGGCCGGGTGGGAGAGAGACAATAAGTGGGGGGGGAGGGGGGGAGGAAGGAGCCGGAGGGAGGGAAGGGAAAGGGCACAAAATGGAATAGAAAAGAACACAAGGGACCATGGAGATGGATCACGGGTGAATTGGTGGTGGGCTACCCAAGGGGAATGCAAAATGTAAAAGACATAAATAACAATAAAAATATATATTATA
>PVIJ01023464.1:0-14222 GCA_004024925.1 Scalopus aquaticus | reverse complement strand
ACAGTGAGAAGCTGAAGGCCTTTCCCCTAAGATCAGGAACAAGGCAAGGATGTCCACTCTCACCATTACTTTTCAATATAATACTGGAAGTCCTAGCCAGAGCAATTAGACAAGAGAAAGACATTCAAGGGATTCAAATAGGAAAAGAAGAAATTAAACTGTCTCTATTTGCAGACGATATGATAATATATATACAAAGACAGATTTCTTAAAGAAAAAACTATGCCTTATGACTGTATCACAGAAACTCTGCCTGAGTATCTTGCCTGCTTGGTTTGCCCTGTGGTTTTCAAACTCATGGCTGCAATATCATCACTTATGTTGATTTATAGCCTGCAGGTCAGGCCCACTCTACAGATTGCAGACTGCCAGCCCCCAGAACTGTGTTGAATATTTTTTTTATAAATAGCATATTAATTCTGTTTTTCTGAAGAACACTCACTAATATACTCCTTTGCTAATTATATGATTATTGACAATAGTATATTATCAACGTATATAATATGCATTTTTACATTTATATATGTTATTGTGTGTAGTATATGTGTTAGAAAAAATTGCCTACTTACCCAGTAAGGGTGGGTCATGTGGTCTGTCTTAGAAAACTGTTGACAACCAATGAAAATTCTAAACTATTGAGTGAGAAAAATGAAAAGAATCCAGATATGAAACTTTCAATGGATTTGATTTGATGGAGTTGACAATTTAAGAAATATAACAAATAGAAAGCATCTCCTTAGATCCATGTGGCTTATTTGCCTAAGACTGATCAAAGGAAATAGACATTAAAGGCATATTTGTCCTCTAATTCAAGCTTTGTATGAGAAGAGCAAATTTAATGTTAATATTGCAAGCAAATCTGGAGTACACATATTATGTGTTGTTGATTAATAGAAGGTCCAATTCACTTAAATATCCTATACAGCAATATTAGCAACTTTTTGGGTAAAGGCAAGACCCTGCCATTCTGTTTTAATTAACAAAATTTCTCTACCCCTTTTATATGGACTAGAAAAGTTTATTTTGTGTCCATGTATTTGCATATAAAGCAACTTTTGGGCCTCCCTGGTGGCGCAACGGGTTAAGTGCAGCACTGTAGAGCTGTCAGCAGCTGCAGCGTGAGTTAGATGCCAGGTCGGGGAGATTCCCACATGGTGCACTGGACCTCTCCTGCCTTGCCCACTGCTCCCCTCAGCAGTATATTTCAGTAGATCTGCCTGTTCTACTCCTCACTCTGTCTCTGGTGAACCCTCTCACTGCTCCACACCTCTGGCCTGCACCCCAGCTTGTATGCTAAAAACTTTTGATTTGCTCAAATTCTAGAGGCTGTTATCTCTAGAGACTAGAGCATTCTACGCTGTAACATATGTATGAGATGACTTTGGTTCAGAACCTTGCCATATCTTAAAATGCAGAGTATTAATAGAAATTTTGGCATACATTAATAGTAAGGCCAACAATAAGAAGATGATAGTTATTGAAAGATTCTTATAATTTCTAGGAGGGAGAATATAATATTCCATAGGAGCTCACATGAAGAAGCACCTGGGCCAGTCAGGAGGCAGAGAGAGGGATGGTGACCTGTAAGAGAGTTTTTATTGTGTTTTCCATGGAAAGGAATGGGAGTGGGTGGGTAAACAGACTTAAGATTGGTTAGTTTCAATAATTTAGACTATTCTTGGATATAGGGACTCTTATTTGTCTAGTATGTAGTCCAGGGGTGATTAGGGTTGATGAATAGTGGCCAGGAACATGATACTCTGATAAAGGAGGTAGGTGGATTGGTTGGTTTGAATTTTGAAAGTTCACTCATGGGTGGATTGTTTACTATTTAGAGCAATTAGCTAACCTGGGAGCAGTGTTTCCAGAATCAACAAGATCTCAAATATCAAGAATACAGAAAATAAAAGTTATAGTTATTATATAGGGTAAAATAATTACCTTTGCTTCCAGTAATAGTAGCATTAAAATTGACTCTTAAAACTTTCTTCCTATAAATGTCAGTTTGCTGTTTATTTTAGCTGTGTCCTTAGAAAAGGCAAAATATGTTAAAACAAGGGGATTACTATATACATTATTACATATATTTCTATTTCATAGCAATTAAATTTTTATAGATTTTTTAATGATGGGAAAGTAGGATTAAATAAGTAAAAATAAAAAATAAGACATTAGACTAGTAATAATGGTTACCTTTTAATGTTGTGTTATTGACAACTTATTTTCATCTTTATATTTTCTAATAGTTCCATGCTTGCACAGTAATCTTGCTATGCCTTTTTAAATCATGAAAATAATAGCTAGCTAGCTAGATCAGTAAAGATATAGATACACAAAACTTCTCAGTGGGGATCATTTACCCAATAGTCTTTACTGCCTATGTCTGTTTTGAAAGACCAAAGTTACCTAAGAGTGGCAAGGGAAATCTTGCATAATGAGGATACCCAGAGAAAATAGCTGCCTGGGAGATTTTCCATATATGTTAGTTCACTTGGCTATAACAAATGAGAGTAACATTTTGGCAGGTTATATAACTATGTAACGGTGTATATGAATCCACAGGGTATCTTAGTTCACATATTGTCTATTAAATAAATATTTATTCAGCATATGAGGTATTCTATAGTACAAATAATTCACACTTTAAATCACATATTGGTAAAATAACATGTTTTAGCATCTAATAGAAAATTAAAAAATGTAATCCCGATCAGTGCACCCTTCCACAAGTTCCTCAGAAACATTACCTTTTGGTTTGTTTTCCTTTTTTGGTATCTGGTAATAGCTAAAGCAAGAAACAGCTTTTCCTATCATTCCTTAAACATTTTTTTCCCTCTTATAGAAACAAAAAATGTTCAACACTTAAAATTTAAAAAATGAAACATTTCTCCTAAAGAAAAATCTTTTAATATTGTAGTGCATATTCTTCTAGTCATTTGGCTATGCACATATATTTCATCATCATGATAAAATGACATATAAGTTGTAATTTTATTGACTTTTTTACATTAAAAAGATGCATGCCTGTTATGAAATCTAAAATATGCAGATAACAATAAAATTGAAAACAAACATATTTCTCTTGGAAATTATCCTGGATCATTATTAACCATATAAGTAGTTTAGAATTTGTGGCTATTATAAAATATAACATACATGCAAAAAAAGTGCACAAAACTCAGGTTCACTGCTCAATGGATTTTTTTTTTTTGGTAAGTGTACATATGCATAACTCTACCTATATCATGATACAGAACATATCCAGCACCCTAAATATTTTGCTCATTTGTGTTCCCTTTCCTGATTAATGCTGCCAAAGGTAACTACTATCCTAATTTCCACGTAGGAATTAGTTCTCCCTCTTTTTAGACTTCATAGAAATAGAATTATAGAATATATACTCTTTATTGTTTGGTTTCTGTCAATATATGGTGATATTCATCCATATTATGTGTGTAGCTGTAGTTTATCTTTTTCTTCACTGCATAGTTTTCCATTTATAAATTTATTGCAATTTATTTGTAAATTGTACTGTCCATGAATACCTGGGTTATAGCTAAAGTCTGATTCTTATGAGTAAAGTTCTGTGAACATTCTTGTATATATATTTTGGTAAACTTATATATCAATTTTTGTTGTATATTCATATGGGAGTGAAATTCAAACCTTAACTATGTTCTGTTCAATTTTAGTAGATATTATTAAACTGTTTTCAAAAGTGTCTATAATAATTTACACACCCATAGGCCATGTGCGTAAGTTTAATTGCTTGCGTTTTCTAAAATCTCCTCAGTTGTTTAATAGTTAGCACTTAGAGGGGTATGATGTTAAAGAAGATTGCTTCACCCATTATGAACTTATTTCATAAGTGCACCTGAAATATGTGTTATTTTACTGTATGCACTGATGCATAACAAATTAATTCAAACTTTAGTAACTCCAGACAACAAATATTATTGGACACATTTCCTGAGGATCAGGGATCTAGATATAACTTAGCTGGGTGATTCTTACTTAAGGCCTCTCATGATTTTGGGATTGCATTCAATTGTTGACTGGGGTTAGAAAGATTTCTCTTTCTAAGTCTTAACCAGGGCTAGAAAATGTGCTTCCAAGATGTCTTAATCATATGATTTTTGCAGAAGTTCTCAATTTGCCATGGGGGTTTCTTCAAGTGGCTTCCTGTGACATGGCAGCTGACTTTTTAAACAAATAATAAATTATATATATATAAATATATATAATACATAAATAATATATATAAATAATATAAATAATATATATATTACATGTAAATAATATAAATAATATATATTATATATAAATAATATAAATAATATATATACATAATGTAGATGTAGTTCTCATAGAATTTCTACCACCAATTCATCCCCACACCATCACCATATTCCCTTGTGTTCTTCTTGCCTTTATTTTAATCCCTCTCCCTCCCCCTCCCCTGCAGAATGTCTCTGACCTATAGTTGCCTGTTTATTTTTGTTTGGTTTGGTTTTTTACTATTTTTATTTTTTCCCTGATCCATTATTTGTTTCCCCTATATTCTTCCTATAAGTGAAACCATTTAATATTTTTCTGTTCCCGTCTGACTTACTTCACTGAGCATAAAACCTAGCTCCATTCATGTTACTGTGAATGACATTATCTTTTTTGCTGCTGAATAGTATTCCATTGTGTATATATTCCACATCTTGATGCAGTAATCTACTTTTGGGCATTTTGGTTGTTTCCAAATCTTACCTATTATAAACATTGCTGTAATAAACATAGGGGTGCAGGTATCCTTTTGAACTAATATTTTTGTGTCCTTTGGGTAGAGCCCTAGGATTAGAATTGCTGGGTCATATGGTAGCTTCATTTTTAGTAGTCGGAGGAAACTCCCCACAGCTTTCCATAATGGTTGGACCAGTTTACATTTCCACCAAGTGTAGGAGAGTTCCTTTTTCACCACATCCTTGCCAACATTTGTTGTTGCTCATTTCTTTTTAATGTCTGCCTTTCTCACTGGTGTAAGGTTGTATCTCATTGTGGTTTTGATTTGAATTTCCCTGATTATGAGGAATGTCAAACATTTTTTTTTTTTCATATACCTGTTGGCCATTTGCATTTCCTCTTTGGAGAAGTGTCTTTTAAATTCTTCTGCCCATTTATTTTTTTTTCTTATAACTTTTAATTTTTTAATTTATATATTTTTTGTTTCATTGTTCATTTTTGTACAATGTTTTCTTTCTTTTCCCAGGTGTAGTGCCCATAGAATTTCTACCAATGATTCACCCATGCACCCTCCTTCTTACAGTGAATGATCCAAGTCAGACACTAGATGACAACAAGACAGAACTCTAAAATGTCTGTTACAATTTAATCTTGCAAGTGACCAACTTTGATGTAGTGTGGGAGAGGATTATACAAAATTATGAATACCGGGGATTGGGGCTAATTATGCCTATCTTAGAGGTTGGTTATTGGAATTACTATCTTTTATTTTCTCATGCTTATTAATTTTGATTCAATATTAATCTCAAGTTTTGCAGGAATTGCAGTATTTGGATTGGGCAGAGCTTATCACAAATCTAGTCTATAGACCTTAGCTCAGCGTTTATCAATTGCTTTATGTATGTCAATGAAACATATTCTTTACCACATGTGAACTTTATGAATGCTGAAGAGAAGAATCTGAGAACTATGGTGTTCTCTCCTAACATTGCTATGTGTATAATCCGTGCCTTGCAGGAGAACCTGGTAAGTATTTAATTATATGTACCTATATCATAAAGGGAATGCAATATATGACAGTTGAAAACATGATCTAAATATACTTTGTTTTTCAGAATTTCAAGTCATAAAATGTATCTTCTGAGGAACACACCCAGTGCAAAGGTCTTCAACTGCTAGGATCTTGCCCAGTACAAGCTCAGCTCAGCCCTACCCTCCATATGTTTCTGAATGCTGACTATAGAAAATTAACTCATACAAGACTCAGAGTCACCTTTAGCTAGATTTGTTCTAAATGACTCTTCAATGACTTGGAGACATTGGATTCTTTATCAAAATCTTGAATAGTTGACTGGTTATGTTTAGAATGAATTGAATCAGAAGAGGAGAAAAATATTGCTGGAAAACAAAATATTTAATGTTTTTGACTACAGGAAGATTTACCAAATGAAACATTTATTGACTGAAAGTTGATGACTTTCTTTGTAAGTGTTTAAGCCATTCTCAGAAATCTTTCCACTTTTTAAATTAGCAATGTGTATGGCAAGGTCTATTTTCATTTGAGAAGAGCTTCTTGTAGTGACCAGAAAATAAAAAGACAGAAATATAACTAAGCTGTGCCTATCTTGAATATTGTTAAGGCCTGCAAAGATTAAAATTCAGTTTGATAACGAATTAATAATTCTGATCTACCACATTATCAGAATTTCAGGACTTTTAAATTAAAAAAGTATAGAGCAGCTGCAAGTAATGCAGTTGCCTGAAATGAACATCACTTGCATTTTTCTCTTTTGTATCCAATGACAAATAAGATTTTTCTTTTTATCTCTAGTGTAATCCATTTGCTTGCTTTTGATTTTTTATACATTGGTACCTCAGGTACTATACTAAATTAACTCACATGATAATAGATGACTAAACCTAACAATTTATGAAGAAAAGTTTCAACAAATTAGAACTGTATGAATATGTTTTTATCTGGAATGGTGACTCAGAACAGTTGCCTCTCCAAGATGGTTTTTCCTTGCTTAGAAAATTATAGTTTAGGAATTTATTGGTGAGCCAAGAATTCATATCCTATTGTATTACATGTTTTTAAGGGATAAGTTTATTGCAGAGTAATAACTACTATATGACCATGGCAAATTTTTTTAGGTAATTACAGCAACTGAGTCTAGCAAGTCACTTGGAATCTGAGTGCTCATTTCCTAACAAAGATGAAGAAAAGATGTCCCATATTTAAATTTAATTTTTCAACTACTAGACACTACATTGAATTATAATCGTTTTACTCCAGCACACTTCTGTTTAATATACTTCAACGTTTTCAATGTTGAGATTTCTTTGTTCAATGAAGAAGGACTTAGGGAACCAGTAAGGACAGACATTCAATAGCTTATTTATTTATTGAAAGCTTATAATATGCCAGATACTGTTGTATGTCTTGGAAATACCGCAGTAAGTAAGATGTATAAAGTTTCTGTTTTCTTGGAACTTCCTTTTTAGAGGTTGGAAGGGCAAAATAAGTAAGGCAACACATCAATGTAATGATTTTACATATTGGTAAAGTTCTATAGAGAAAATAAAACTGACTAATGGAATAAAAGTAAAGGGTGATTGGTTACTTTAATGAGTTTATTCAGGGGAAGCTTCTCTGAGGAAGTGACATTTGAGCAGAGAACTGAAGCAGTCTTTTTATTTTAAGATTTATTTTATTTATGCATAGAAGATCTGGGGTGTAGGCCAGAGGTGTGTGGGGTGAGAAGACTCACCAGAGACAGAGTGGGGAGCAGAACAGGCAGATTGACTGAAGTACACTGCTGAGCAGCAGGCGAGGAAGGAGAGGTCTGCTGCACCATGTGGGAATCTCCCTGGCTGGGCGTCGAACTCACATCGCTGCTGCCTACAGCTCCACAGCGCAGCACTTAACCGTTGTGCCACCAGGGAGGCCCTGTTTCAGACCTTCTTCTGAGATTCATGTGACACAAATTTTCATTCTTCTGATATTGTCCCACAGCTCCTTGATGCTCTGTTCCATTCTTATTTTTCAGTATTTTCTTTCTGTTCTCAGGGTGGATAGTTTCTATCTTAATTCAAGTTTATTGATTGATTTTTAGGTCATCTTTATTCTGCTTCTTCAACCATTTAGTAAATCAGTCAATTTTTAAAATTTTATATGTATGTGTGTGTGTTTGTGTGTGTGTACACATACCACCACCAACCCCCTCTCCCCCTCAGTGTTCTGAATTTTCTTTTTTTTTTTTTTCATTCTCAAGATTTATTTATTTTTGCATACAAGATGGGGTGTAGGCCAGAGTCATGGGGAGGTGAGAGGGGTCACCAGAGACAGAGTGGGGAGCAGAACAGGCAGATTGACCGAAATACACTGTTGCGAGGAGCAGCAGGCGAGGCAGGAAAGGTCTGCCACGCCATGTGTGATTCTCCCTGGCTGGACATCAAATGCGCGCTACAGCCGCTGACAGCTCCACAGAGCTGCGCTTAACCCTTTGTGCCACCAGGGAGGCCCTGAATTTTCTATTTGGCTCCATTTCCTAGTTTTTATTTCCCTTCTGAGAGGTTCTACCTCTCCTCTCATACTAAGAGTGCTAACTGTTACTTCATGGATCTTGCACTCTGTTACACTTCTCCACAGAGTTTGTTATTGCCCTTGAGTGAAGAAACAATGAGAATGGGTAGACAAACATTAGTAAGGTTTTCCCCACATTCCTTGGACCCCAGCCCTCCTTTCCTGGAGCTTAGACCTAGAGAAGGTTTTCTTTGAGGAATTTTGGTGCCTGCACTATCAATACACTTCTGGGGCAGCACAGCTCAGGTGAGTAGGGCCTCCTTCAAGATAGGGTTCTGGGGGTAAAAGAGAGAAAAATATTTGAGATTTTCTCACTCCAACATAATCTCTGCCTTGACATTGTCACACCAAGACTAGTTTCCTGGTCTCTGGCCTGGTAAGTGTAGTTTGTCTTAGAGTTTTTATTGTTTGATTTCATTGTGTGGTTCTGAGATTCAGACTGCCTTTGACTCAAAGCCTAGCTATATTAAGAACAAAACTTGAGATGTTCCACATATACTGGTTAACCTATAAGTTTTGATTCATCACCCCCCCAATCTACTTGCTATTGTGTACTTTTTCAGAGTCCTCAACTATTCAAGATTTTTATTTTGTCCAGGAATTTTAGTTGTAGCCAGTGGAAGATATAAGGTGTAGTGGATGTACTTTATTCTCACTATCACTGGAAGTCTATATATTATATTATACAATCAATTTTTAAAAATAAATATCCCCTGGCTCTTACATTCCTGACCTTTCAGTCAAATGGCTCAAAGTTTACAGTGTCATCCTTTCATAAGTTCAATTCACCCTTTTACTCTCCAACCTATTCTAGCTCAGTTTCAGTGATAGAAAGGAGGGGGTGAATTCTAAAGGTCACTAAATATAATGAATATTTTCCCCTCAACCTCACTGGGTATATTATAGACTTATTCATGACTCCGACGGTACACAGTCCAATATGTGATCAGTGTGTCAGGGAGTAAAGTTGGTGACAATCAGAGGTTGACTATCTCCTTGTTTTTCTCTTGCTGTTGCTGGGCTGGTATTCTAAACATCTGGACCTCGGCAGTCCTGTGGGCCACCACGCGGTTATTGGTTTTGAACATACTGCCATACCAGGAAAAGAGCTTGACATAGTAAATGCATCACAATTTTGTTTTTATAACACGTAGTTCACATTTAAAATCTTCTTCCATCTTTTTTCTCAGGGGACCCAAGGCAACCATTATTAAAATCTGGTTGTTATGATTTCAGATATACTTTATGCATATGCATGACCTTTTATTTTTTGATTGTGGTAAAATATACATAGAAAATTTACCATCTTAACCATTTTTAAGTGTACAGGTCAGTGTTTTTAATACATTCACATTGTTATGCAACCATCAGCAACCACACAACCCCCATATATTTTTTACCTTATGAAATTGACACTGAATACCCATTAAATAGTAACTTCCCTAATATTATCCCTCCACCACAATCCTTGGGAACCCATGTTATACTTTCTGCCTTTATGATTTTGTCTACCTTAAGTTTGTATAAATGGAATTTTACAGTATTTTATCTTTTACAGCTGACTTATTTCACTTAAAATTATGACCTCAGGGGTCATCTACCCACAAGAGAAATTATTGAATCATATAATTCTATTTTTAATTCTTTGAGAAAGTAAAGCACTGCAACACGTAGGGATGAGTCACTGTGGGTCCTCATCCATGCACCCACAACTGCAAGACATGACTCATCCTCAGGGTATGGAAAAAAAGCAGGGTTTATTAACAAGGGGAAATCGGGAAAAACGTAAGAGATTTTAAAGCTGCAAATGGCTCGCTGTCCTACCCCAGGTAGTGTCCACAGTGTCCAATATGTTATAACAAAGGGTGCTTGTACAAGCTGGTGGTGTCCTTTTGACAAGAGCCTGGAGCTGATGGCCCACTGATAGGTGGTGGACATGATCCAATCGTGGAGGCAACTGGAGGTGATCACAGGTGGTTTTGCTGATGTGGTAACAGCAGCCAACAGCACCTATGTGGAAGCTGGGCCAGGCAGTACTAGAGACTAGACAGGAGAGTGCCATAGACAACAGCACCAGGAGGCAGTGCTGAACATACCAGAGACAGAGAAGGTGGTCAAGCAATGAAATGAAGGATCAGAAGTAATGGGCATCTCTTAGATATGGCTGGACACAGGTCAGCAGTGTCGGTCAGTACTGGTCAGCAAGTGTCAATGCCAAAGCAGCAGGCACCGGTGTTATAGCTCTTAAGAGATACTGGGCACAAGCCAATAGCAGAGGGTGCCAGGAAATAAGGCACCAGTATACAACTCTTTCAGAGACACTGGGCCAGGCTGATGATTCCAGTTAGCAGGTGTCCGAAGCAGGAATAACATTCAGTCCAGGAGGTCTGCAGAGATCTCAGAATTCTTGGAGATTTCTTTGAAAATCTAGAGATTTCTTAGAGGTCTATGAAGGTCTTCTCAGGAAAGAGTCTGAATGAATCTCTCTCAAACCCTCTGAAACTTAGGCTTATATTCTCTTCATGGTACCCACCTTCAAGATGATTGGTCCATTTACAATAACATCTTGAGTTGATTGCTGCTTGAGCTCAAATATGATTTGTCGATTTATAATTCTTAATGGCAGTGGTGGGAGCTTGAACTTCATTGGTTCATTTGGAGCTGGTACTTGATTAGTTCCATTTTCAATTCCATGCAGATTCAAAACTGAAACCCTGACCAGAATGTGAAATCTGACCTGTGTTAATGTGGAGTAGACTTTTGTCTGTGAAGGACCCTGCAGCAGAGCTGGGTGTGATGGTGTACTCAGCAGCCCTGTAGTAGAGTTGGGATACAGGTCTGAGTGGCTGGAGTGTGGACTGATGGTGCTTGAAGCCCTCCAGGCTAGTCCACATGCTGTACACTGAGCTCAGGGACCCAGATCACCACAGACCTCTCTGCTCTTAGCTTTTGCTAGAATTGGCCATTAAACCTGGCAGCTGAGGTGGAACTCAGTAAAACCAGTCATGGCCCATAGCACCTAGAGCCACAAGACTCCTTTAACAGAATTCCTGAGTATTTAATCCTTTTTAATGCTATTGTAAATGGTATTATATTTGCAATTTCCTCTTTATGTTGCTTATTGTTTATATATAGAAATGGAATTGATTCTTTTGTCGACTTTGTATTAGTTCTAGCAGTATTTTAGTGGAGTCTTAGGATTCTCTACACACACAGTTCTATCATCAGCAAACAGATAACTCTGGTCAACATTGAGATCGGGGCCTCCCAGGTGGCGCAGTGGTTAAGCCCTGCGCTGTGGAGCTGTCAGCAACAGCGACGCCATTCGACACCCAGCAGGGGAGATTCCCATATGGTGCAGCAGACCTCTCCTGCCTCGCCCGCTGCTCCCCTCAGCAGTGTATTTCTGTCGATCTGCCTGTTCTGCTCCCCACTCTGTCTCTGGTGAGACACCACCCCAAGCCTCTGGCTTCTACCCCAGCTTGTATGCATAAATAAATAAACCTTTAAAACAAACAAACATCGAAATCATTTCTGACTTAAAAAGTCCCTAATCTGTAGTATCATGGTGAGCTGAACATGAATATAACCTGAAATTTTTTTTATTAGCTTTTGTTTTGAAGATATTTCATTTAATTTATTTTATATGTTTCACTGTGTAAATTTATCCAGTAGGACTGCAGCAACATCCTAAATCAGCCTAGAATGATACAATATTGCATCACTTTGCATAATACCATCATGCACACATCATCAAGAGTTGCTTACATCATTTTCTGATGCAATGCAATACTACTGCCGGTCGGCTGCTAAAGTAAGCTGAAGTCAGCAGTGCACTATATAAAGTCCTGTTGTAAAGGTTGAGCATTGAAAATATTTCAGACTTTGTGAGAGACAATTTAAGCTACTGTTCCATAAAACTGTTATTGTTTTATCTATTTAGGCACAATACAGAACAGTAATGCCTCGAAAGTGCATTAATAGCATGGGCAATTTCTGCTCTATTTGTGGGGATGTGACATTTATCAACCAGAAGAAATGTTTCACTTCTCAAGTGAAGAAGGCTTATCATCTTTACTTCGGATGCAATGTTGGTGACCAAGATAAGACTTGGGCCCCGCATATATGCTGTGCTACATGTACAGCACAGCTTTCACAGTGGTTAAGTGGCAAAAGACCGACAATGCTGTTTGCAGTCCCCGTGATGTGGAGACAGACAAGCAACCACATAAAAGACTGTTACTTCTGCTTGGTTCCTCCTCTTTCCGGCAGAATAATGAAGCAAAAGAAGTCGAAAATAGTGTACCCAAACATTCCATCTTCACTGAGACCAGTTCCACATGATGAGGGGCTTCCTATTCTAGAACCTCCAGCAGACTATTCTCTTAATTCATTCGATGAGGACAAGGGTGAGCCGACCTGTTCTTCTGTTCCATCAGCATGCAGTGATCGAGATTTTCACTGTGGTACATCATCAACCCCACACAGACTAACACAGGAAGAACTAAGTGACCTGGTTTGTGATTTGGACTTATCCAAGAACAAGGCAGACAAACCAGGTTTGATGAAGAACTTTGTGAAAGCCATGAACCAGACCTCACCAGATTTCAAATACCTGCATGATAATTTTCCTCGACTCAGCGAAGCAAAGATTAAGGAGGGAGTTTTTGTGGGTCCTCAGATTTAAGAGCTCTTCAAAGATGACCGGTTCAACAACTTGCTGCAGGATGATGCGAAACAAGCATGGGATGTGTTTCATCTAGTGTCTACAAATTTTCTTGGGAATGTTAGGGCAGAAAACTACAAGGAACTAGTAGAAGACATGCTGATGCAGTATCAGAAACTTGGCTGCAGTATGTCTCTACAGATCCACTTCCTTCATTCCCATCTGGATTTCTTCCTTGAAAACTGGTATGGGTAGTGATGAACATGGCGATCGTTATCATCAAGATATCGCAACAATGGAACAAAGATACCAGGGAAAATGGTCCACTACAATGCTGGCAGACTACTGCTGTACACTCCCTGGAGATGCTCCTGAACAGCTGTACAAGAGACAAATGAAGAAATCTAAGAAGTAGTCTGTGACTTGATTTTTTTTTTATAAATATATTTTTTTATTGTTATTTATGTCTTTTACATTTTGTATTCCCCTTGGGTAGCCCACCACCAATTCACCCGTGATCCATATTCATGGTTCCTTGTGTTCTTTTCTATTCCATTTTGTGCCCTTTTCCTTCCCTCCCTCTGCCTCCCTCCTCCCCCCCCCACTGATTGTCTCTCTCCCACCCGGCCTCCCTATAGTCCTGCTACAAGTGAAACCATTCGATATTTCTCTCTTTCTTTCTGGCTCTTTTCACTGAGTATGATCCCGTGTAATTCCATCCATGTCGCTGCAAATTGCATGTGTTTATCTTCTTTCCATGCTGAATAGTATTCCATTGTGTATATGTACCACATCTTCTTGATCCAATCATCTATTTTTGGACATCTGGGTTGCTTCCAAACCTTTGCTATTGTGAACAGTACCGCAATGAACATACGGGTGCATGTATCCTTTCGGATTAGTGTTTTTGTGTCCTTTGGGTAAATTCCCAAAAGTGGGATTGCTGGGTCGAATGGAAGCTCCATGTTTAGCAGTCTGAGGAATCTCCATACAGCTTTCCATTGTGGTTGGACCAGTTCACATTCCCACCAGCAGTGTAAAAGAGTTCCTTTTTCTCCACATCCTTTCCAGCATTTCTTGTTGCCTGTATTTTTAATGTGTGCCATCCTCACAGGTGTGAGGTGGTATCTCATAGTGGTTTTGATTTGCATTTCCTTGATTATAAGTGATGTTGAGCATTTTTTCATGTATCTGTTGGCCATTTGCTTTTCTTCTTTGGAGAAGTGCCTTTTGAGCTCT
>PVIJ01023463.1:0-14223 GCA_004024925.1 Scalopus aquaticus | reverse complement strand
GACATTCTTCAAAGAAATAGATTGACTACTGATGAAATTCATATGGAACCACAAAAAACCTCGCATAGCTAAAGCCCTACTAACTAAAAAGAAAGAAAACGGAGGAATTTCACTCCCTGATTTCAAACTATACTACAGAGCCATAATAATTAAAACAGCATGGTACTGGAACAAAAACAGACAGAAAGACCAATGGAACCGAACAGAATACCCAGAATTAAAGCCGCATATCTATGAACAACTAATCTTTGACAAAGGAGCAAAGAAAATGCAGTGGAACAAGGACAGTCTATTCAAATGGTGCTGGGAAAACTGGACAGCCACATGCAAAAAAATGAAGCTAGACCTACTACCTCACACCCTGCACAAAAGTCAACTCAAAATGGATAAAAGACCTGGATGTAAGACCTGAAACCATAAAATGTAATAAAGAAAATATAGGCAAAACTCTACATGACATACATCTCAGCAAAATCTTGAAAGACACATCCCTCAAAGGGAAGGAAGTGAAAGACAAGATAAACAGATGGGATTACATTAAAATAAAAAGCTTCTGTACAGCAAAAGAGACATTAACCAAAACTAACAGACACCCTACCAACTGGGAAAAGATTTTTGCACACAATACATCTGATAAAAAGGACTGATAACAAAAATTTACAAGGAACTAACACAACTCAAGAAAAACAAAGCCAATAACCCAGTCAAAAAATGGGCAGAAGAGCTCAAAAGGCACTTCTCCAAAGCAGAAAAGCAAATGGCCAACAGATACATGAAAAAATGCTCAACATCACTTATAATCAAGGAAATGCAAATCAAAACCACTATAAGATACCACCTCACACCTGAGAGGATGGCACACATTAAAAATACAGGCAATAACAAATGTTGGAAAGGATGTGGAGAAAAAGGAACTCTTCTACACTGCTGGTGGGAATGTGAACTGGTCCAGCCACTATGGAAAGCTGTATGGCGATTCCTCAAACTCCTAAACATGGAGCTCCCATACGACCCAGCAATACTACTTTTGGGAATTTACCCAAAGGACACAAAAACACTAATCCGAAAGGATACATGCACCCGTATGTTCATTGCGGCACTATTCACAATAGCAAAGGTATTGAAGCAACCCAGATGTTCAAAAATAGATGACTGGATCAAGAAAATGTGGTACATATACACAATGGAATACTATTCAGCATGGAAAGAAGATAAACACATGCAATTTGCAGCGACATGGATGGAATTAGAAGGAATCATACTCAGTGAAATAAGCCAGAAAGAAAAAGAAAAATACCGAATGGTTTCACTTATAACAGGACTATAGGGAAACCAAATAGGAGAGAGACACTCCGGGGGTGGGGGGGGTGAGGGGACAATAAGGGCACAAAATGGAAGGGAAAAGAACACAAGGGACCATGGAGACGGATCACAGGTGAATTGGTGGTGGGCTACCCAAGGGGAATACAAAATGTAAAAGACATAAATATCAATAATAAAAAAGTATATATTTTTTAAAGATTTTTATTTATTTATGCATAGAAGAACTGGGGTGTAGGCCAGAGGTGCAGGGGGTGAGCATATTTACCAGAGACAAATCGGGAGCAGAGACAAATCGGGAGCAGAACAGGCAGACAGACTGAAATACACTGCTGAAGGGAGCAAACATTGAGACAGGAGAGGTCTGCTTCACCATATGTGGGATAGCGCCCTGGCTATTCTGTGTTTTTCACACAGAAAACCACATAATTATTACCAGGTTGAGAGAGTTCCAGCCTATTACAAGCTCAGGCCATAGTGCTGAGACTTAACCCTTAGGACACCAGGGAGGCCCCCTAAAATTTATAAATTTGATGTAGCAAAATAAGGAAATAAGTATACAGAAGTATACATGATGTGGAAAATATAAAAATTTGTTTTGATTGAGCTTCCCTGGTGGCTCAAGGGGTTAAGTCTCAGGATTGCGAAGTATCCAGAGCCACTGCAGCATGAGTTTGATCCTCAGTCAGGAAGCTTCCCACATTGCACAGCAGACCTCTTCTGCCTCTCCTGCCGCTCCCCTCAGTGGTGTATTTCAGTCTATCTGCCTGCTCTGCTTCCCACTCTGTCTCTGCTGAATGCTCTCACCAACCAGCACCTCTGGCCTACACCTCAGTTCTTACATGCATAAAATAATAAATTAAAAAAAATAATTCATAAAAAAATTGTATTGATATTTAGTATTAGATAAAGTTAAGGTATTAATCAAGATTGTCACAGGCTTTAGGAATCTCCTTAATTATTTAATAATATATACATTTGAAATGATCGAAAACTTGGTTGAGAGGCTTTAATTACCTTCTTTAAAATGATGTAGTTGGTCTATTTTGTCATGATAAAATGAGCTGGAGATATTTGCATTCTCTGATACTTTGAGAGGGCAAGATTTGGATGCTAAAGGAAAATGAATCAAAGAAAATTTCCAACTGTTTATAAGAGTAAGTAGACTCTCATTTGTGAAATAACATATATAATTATCATGTTTCCAGAAACATTGCCTAATGTTAATTTACATGTAACATACATAAATTTAATACATCTTCTTTCATTCTTTGAAATGTTTTCTAAAATATTTTGAAATTTTAATTTATACTTCTGAAATTCAAATTTTTAAAAATATTCTCACAGATCTGTTGAGATTGCTAAATAAGACAATATTTGTACATAATAGATTACCTCTCAGTTATTCAATGACTCCTATATTTATTATTCTCATTGAAGTAAAAAGATCCATAATGCTCAAGGACATCGAAAGAGTCACGTAAGCCCTTTAAATAGCATTTTTAAAATCAATTTACATTTAGAGATTAAAAAAAGATAAATATTAGGTCCTAGGAGTTAAGAAGTCACGGCAAATATATTTAATCTATTTTTTCCCTTAATATAAGAATGGTAATATGACATCATCGGTATGTTTCTATACACCGTTTTTTCAATGTCTAGCAATACTGTTAAGAAATAGAATAAAGAGTTAAAAAATTTAATGAGAAATTATATAATTCTAACTAGCTATGACTTTGTGTTTAGAAATAACTAATTGTGATATTCAGAAATATGGAAACATTTAATATATAGAACCATTATGATATTCAGTAATGAAATCACCAGTTCAGTCAGTATAACTTAACAGTGAATGTAGAACATTAACTATAATGGTCATCAACTATTTGTGTTTATAGTTGGATGAGAAGATTTTAAATAGAAGGTTATTGATATTAAAACATTTAAAATCCAGGAAAATGGCAAAGTTAAAAATTCCTTTTAATTTTTATGGAAAAAGACAGAGTATTATGCAAGAACTATAAATTAGGTTTTGGTGAATTTTCAAAACATTAACACATCTAACCAGTGTAATCATCATACACATCAAGAATTAGACTGTAACCAAAATACCAGACACTCTCTTCATACCAAATCCCAGTCACTAGCCCTCTCACAAATTACTCACTTTCTTGAGTTTTAACTGGTATTGAATTTTATATGTATGTATACCTATATAATCATATAAATAAGCAGCATGCTTCTGGTTTCTCTCAAGCAACATGTTTATCATTAATTTATTCATATTATGTACTTCATCCAACATTTATGTAACACTGTTCCTTTTATTTTTATTGCTGTATGGTATGACATTTTAATATGCCACATATACCAAGAATCATGGGAAAATGAAAGAGTGTCCCAATGTTAGACGATTGAGTGTGGCCATTATGAATATTAACGTAGGCTTGTGCTTGTGATGTGAGTGCGGTGCATGTTTGTGTGTGTGTGCGTGCGCACACACACAATTCACATTTCTTTAATAGTGAAATCGGTGCTCATCACTATATTTTTAATCTTCACAGAATAGCTAACGTATATGTAACAACTCACCCTCCCACTAACACTTTCTTACTTGCTGCTACTACAAGATGCCTCAGGCTCATGCTGTGTATTTTCTGCTTGAGTTCTAAAAATCAGTCATTTCTATAAGAAGACTTGTTCCCTTTAAATGGAAAATAGTATGAGCCTCCCTGGTGGCTCAATGGGTTAAGTATCAGCTCTATGAAGCCTTTTGGCAGCCAGGGAGCTTCCCACATGGTGCAGCAGACCTCTCCTGCCTTGTCTGCTGCTCCCCTCAGCAGTGTATTTCAGTAGATCCACCTGCCCTGCTCTCCACTCTGTCTCTCGTGAATCCTCTCACCACCCCACACTTCTGCCCTACACCCCAGTTCTTGCATGAATAGATAAATAAATCTTTAAAAAAATGGAAAATAGTATTAGAAACTGAGTCATGGACACTAGCTCACTGCTACCGCGGTATCACTGATTCAGTTTTCAGCTGAAGAACAAGGATAGATATCTGTATATAACAATCTACTATATACATCTAATTATAAACATTCCTGCATGGAGGTGCTGTATCTATATTACACTAAACATGATTTCATAGTGATGTCTTTAGCTTTAATCCATCACCACAGGGGTCACTAGCCTCCTCTCCTTATTATGGTCACATAACCCACCTCAAGAGGTAGACCTAATCCACAGCATTTGCTATACCTTTATTGACACGCTCAATTCCAGGATATATGGATAGCACTATCATAATTGTTAACAAATAAAAATTTGTTATCAACTAGACTATAACTCCTATACACACTGTGTTCTACTGTAGCTTTATCATAAAACTTAAGTCATTTCCAATTACTTGTCTCAGAAACTTTTCCCACCAACCTCAGGAAGTCCGTTACTTTCTTATTCTGTCCTGATACCCCTTACATAACTTTAAAAAAAAATTATGTACACTAAGCCCACTCTTGTGGCTGCAAATTTCTGTGGGTTTTGACAAATGCACATTGCCATATGTCCACGATCACAGTGTCATACAGAGTAGTTTCACCTCTCTTTAAAAATTAAAATCTGTGCTACGTTTAAGACTCCGTCCTCCCCCAAATATCTGGCAAACATTGATATCTTTACCTTTTCAAAGTTTTACTATTTCCAGAATGTCATATAATTGGATTTACACAGTATACCCTCTTTAAAGACAACCTAACAAAATGCAAGTAAGATTCTTACATGCCTTTCGGTGTCTGAATAGCTTATTTGCTTTATTGTTGAGTGACAGTCAACAGAGGCATGTACCATAGTCTTGGTTTTTGTTTTTATTTTTTAACCCTAATAATAAACATCTTGGTTCTTTCCAATTTCTGGTGGATTTGATTTATCAACCAGATTTGACTATAAACAATCATATTCAGGTTTGGTATCTTCACACTTATTCAAATTATTTAGGGAATGTTTTCTGGATCATATGGCAAGACAAGATCCAGGATTTAAGACACTGACACTTGATGGCCCTTAATTTGATTTTTGTTTATTTATTTTAATGTGTGAAGTGGAAGATTATTGCATTAATTTGCAATCTCTAACGACAAAAGGACATGCTTACTTGTTATCTGTAATCTTTTATGGTTAGGTATCTTTAGATTTTTGACCATAATGAATAGTTTTTTCCTTATTAAGAGATGTTGCTATTCTAAAGACAAGCCATTTGATCAGGTGTATTTTGCAAATAGGTTCTTTGGTATCTGTGACATATCTTTTGATTCAATAAATAAAAGGAAAAGATAAAAGGATAAGAAAAGGGGACAAATAAATAAATAAAGGAAAAGATAATGATAAAAAGATAAAGATAAAATGATAAATAAAAGGAAAAGAAAAGGGGACATAGAGCCAGTTTGAGTTTGGGTAACAAGCAGAGAAAGAGTCAAGTGCCAGACATATTTGGGTACCCAGGAAGTTTGGCACATGTGCCAACCACAGCTGAGAAGAAAATGAAAACAAGCCCTCAAGTCGTGCTTAGGATTAAAATGAGAACAGTCACCTCTTGACAAACCTTCTCCCCATTAAGAGCTGTACTGACAAGATCTCATCTGCATAAAACAGATTTAGAAGTGAAGGCTATAATTGCCAACTCTGCTATGAACTTCTGCAAAGAGCCTGCCTTTGGGGTCAAACAATGGGAGGGTGAATACAGGAAACAGCAACAGTGCTGGCCCTGCACTCCTGACCCATGGCCCCACTGGGTGGAGAAAAAACTCTTCACTTTCCCCACATAATTGCTTGGGGATGGGGTAAACGAGAATGAAGAAAAGAAAAACATGGAGTCCTTTTTTGACTTTCTAGTTATAATTAGAAGTCATGTTCCGAAATTCCCTTTCTCTGGACTCTTTCATTCATTTTCAGTGAGTAAAATTCTGACCAGGTAATGCCAGATGAAAAACTGTTTAACATGCCATCAGTTCTGTGGTATTGTGAATTTCAGTATATTTCCTCAATTGTCCTGCTACTATTTCAGAATCTTCAAATAGCTCCCTGCATCTATCCATATTTTATTGTGATATTTAGAAGGAGAGTCAGTCGGCTTACTTCATCATATCTGCACCTCAGTATCCAATATATTAGTCATTATTTTTTTTAGGCTTAGTGGTATGGGACTGATTTCCATCCTAAATTATTCTCTACAGAGAATATTCTCTCATTAAATCTTGAGAGAATTTCATGTTTCTATTCAAAACTCTATAGGGGATTTCAAGCTTATTCAAATAAAATCAAAAGTCCTAACCATGCCTTGCAAGAGCCTTGTAAAAGCTTACATGATGTGGTTCCTACCCAGAGGTCTACAGATCTAAATTTCTGCCATCTTGCCTACTCCACTCCAGCCACACTGGTCTCCACAGTTTCTCAACATGCAAAACACATGACCAGTTCAGAATTCTTATAATTGCTGTTCCCACTGCCCAAAACACTGTTTACTTCATCAGAAAAGATCGCTGACATCTATGCATTCTTTTTAATTATTATTAGGAATAGTATTATTATTCCAAGAAGCTTCTAGATAAAGTCATCCCATACTTTTTTCTGAACTATCAACAGATGACATTATGTCTGAACCAGAAAGAAATGAGCATGATTGGAAAGATATATTTGAAATATAAAATATTTTTAATTTATTGCCACCCTTTAAATCAGTTGACATTTTAAATACCTTGCTCGATTTAATGATCAGCCAGTACTTTGAAGTCATAGAAAATCCAGTCCCTTAAAATAACACCTTTTGTCTCACGTAGATAACTTACAGATTCAGCATGTATTTAGTATCTTCCTTTCTTTTGGTTTTATTTCTAGATATAAACACCTCATTATTTGCACAGATGAAGTTTGGGTTGCTTATTTAGCACCTATGTAAGTATGATGTATATTTCCAATTGTTTATTTTTATTTTCTCAGTTGGCTTATTCCTGATATCTCAATGTTAAATTGAACATAATCTTTCACTTGCCACATTTTTTTAAAAGATTTATTTATTTATGCATATAAGCTGGGGTACAGACCAGAGGTGTTGGGCGGCAAGAAGGTTCACCAGAGACAGAGTGGGGAGCAGAACAGGCAGATCGACTGAAATGCACTGAGGGGAGCAGCGGGCGAGGCAGGAGAGGTCTGCTGCACCATGTGGGAATCTCCCCAGCCAGGAGCCAAATTCGCATCCCTGTTGCCGACAGCTCCACAGTGCTGCGCCACCAGGGATGCCCTCACTTGGCACAAATTTTGTAAGTAAAATATTCAACATTTCTGTCCACTTATTGCTGGTTCCCCTGAAACACTGTGGAGTCGTCACAATGTCTAGAAATATATAAGCTTGTTACAAATTGCCTTTGAAGTAAAGGGACAGAGGAGAAAAGATCTTTTTTTTCTAGGACATAAGACTTCTACCAAAAAGCCCCAATACATAAAATTTCCTGTGATTTTCTTCAAAGCTTACAGTAACATATGACATGACCATCTTTATGAAGGTCAGATATGCTGTGCCATTCCTGTACACCACCAGATGTGTCTGTATATTTCATTTGATTTAGATGATGCATAATGAAATCTACAATTGCATACATTTTAAAATTGTGTCTCCCTAGCTCATTATATAGCTCTACCATTGATTTGGAGAGAAATTCCCCTCCAGCACTACCAATTTGTGGAACATTTACCAGTGTGAAATTGGTCAATTTTTGTAATTGATACAATTCTATACTTTGCAAAGTTTCCATCTCCTGCTCTTCGCTCTTTAATTCTCAAAATCCAAAATATTCAAAAGACCATGCTGCTTCATCACTGTGTGTCTTCAGTATTCCACTGCAAAGAGAAGTTCCTCTGTTTTATGTTCTAGCAAAACAGGTCTTATATTTCCTGGTTCCTTCCTACTAACCCTTCACAATACCAAAGGTGGCCATGTTTACTACATACATGGCACTTAGAACAAAATAAAAAGCTTCTACAGCAAAACAGGTTTTCCTCAGGAGGTAAATGGTAGCCTATCAGCTTTGAGGTATGGGATGGGATTTGGGCGTGCTTTATGGACTCTATGCTACACCCTCATGATCACAACACTCAGCGCATAGATTTCACGATGTACTGCAGTTCCACTCATATAAAAATAAAAAAAATTTTGAACTTCATGTTGAAATATTTTTAAGTTTTCTTTTAACGGGATAAAGCATTTTCCTTATCATGTGCTTTCCTCCAGAAAGTTCAACTAGTTTATTAGTAATATGGAGTTTAGAATATATCTTTGTCTGAAGAAAAATGCCATAATCTTTCATTTCCTATTATACCCAAATACTATTTGCAAATACTCATGTTTTGCTGCAAGTATGGTAAGTAAACAGTGGTTGAAAGTTAAAAAAATTTCATTTATAATGTGAGCATAATTTTAAAATGTGTCTTATATTCATTGTGTTCCAAGTCCCAAGTCACATATGTAATACGTGCAAGTCCTAATTTATATCTTTATATAAAGAATGTTCCTCCACACCCTTCAACTTTCGTGATCCTCAAAGAAAGACATCCTCCTTAGTGCTTCACAGTTGAGAGAATTCTAAAAGCAAATTTCAAGTGTTGGAGAGAAGAGACATAAGTAATACCTGTGTTCCTGCTTACAATGACTCAGAGGAGGAAACTACATATACAAAATTGATTCTGTTGCAGGACAGTGTCAAACTATGAAATATTTTTGTGGATAGAAAAGAAAAACATATTACAGGCTTTACCCCAGGTAATCTTCTGTCTTTTCATCTTTCTCAAGTACACTGAAGTGTGCAAAAGTCAGAATATGTTTCACAAATCTAAAATTAACTGAAACACTATATTGTTTATCAGTATGGTCTCTACATCCTCCCCACAAGGCCAATATTTAGCAATAGCTTTGCATTCTTTAGCATAACCAATGAATTAAGTACAGACAACATAAACAGAGAAAAAAGCACTTTTCTGTGAAGTATTTTAGATTGCTCAAGAGTTTGATTTTTTATCCCACAGTCTTTAGAAGTAGAACTACTGGGTCATGGGTCACTATAGCTTTTTTTTTTTTTTTTAAGATTTATTTATCTGGGCCTCCCTGGTGGCACAGCAGTTAAGCGCTATGCTGTGGAGCTGTCTGCAAAGGCATGGAGAGTTCGATGCCCAGCAGGAGAGATTCCCACATGGTGCTGCAGACCTCTCCTGCCTCGCCCGCTGCTCCCCTCAGCAGTGTAATTCCATTGATCTGCCCGTTCTGCTCCCCACTCTGTGTCTGGTGAACACTCTCGCCGCCCCACACCTCTGGCCTGTACCCCAGCTTGTATGCATAAATAAATAAATAAATCTTTTTTAAAAAAGATTTATTTGGGCCTCCCTGGTGGCGCAGCGGTTGAGTGTTGTGCTGTGGAGCTGTTGGCAGCACGTCATGCGAGTTCGATGCCCAGCCGGGGAGAATCCCACATGGTGCAGCAGACCTCTCCTGCCTCGCCCGCTGCTCCCCTCAGCAGTGTATTTCTGATCTGCCTGTTCTGCTCCCCACTCTGTCTCTGGTGAACACTCTCGCCACCCCACACCTCTGGCCTGTACCCCAGCTTGTATGTATAAATAAATAAATCTTTAAAAAAAATATTTATTTATCTGTGCATACAAGAACTGTGGTGTAAGTCAGAGGTGTGATGGGAGGTCTGGTGAGAGGATTTACCAGAGACAGAGTAGGGAGCAGAATAGGCAGATCTACTGAAATACACTGCTGAGTGGAGCAGTGGGGCAAGACGGGCGAGGTCTGCTGCGCCTTGTAGGTTAGCTCCCTGGGAGGGGATTGAACTCATGCTGCACTGGCTACAGATAGCTTCACAGTGCTGAGACTTAACCCCTTGTGCCACCAGGGAGGCCCGGGTTAGTATATGTTTAACTAAATAAGAAACTGCTCAAATTTTATCAATGTGATTTTCTGCTATTTTATATTAGTGTCAAAATCTTCTGTATCCTTACAATTTGCCTCATCAGTTAATGAAGGAAGAGTGTTAAAATCTCCAATTGTAATTATTACTTTTAATTTTTTTCCTTTTGATTATAAAAATTTCGCTTTGTATATTTTGAAATTCACTATTTGTTTCATATATACATTTAAATATACATTTAAAATTGCTTAACTCTCCTTATGTATAGAGGTTTGTTTCTAATGGGATTTTTTTTGCATATTCATTATATATGGTATACATAAATGCATATCATATAAAGCTATTTTCAAAATCTAGCCACTAAACAAAATAATGTATTTTCACAAGAAATTTACACATATATCCAAATATGAAAATATTTAGTTTTCATTTAGTGTTCATTTACTTTATAACATTTACTTCTTTCCAAAATTATCAGAGAAAGTGGCTATTAAATTTCCTTATATAAAAACAAAAGCCGGTGTGCACATATGTATATACTGACATACTGTCGATGGTGTTGCATTGCATAATTCTCACAAACATGAAAAATACTGCCTATAATTTTTAGATTAGAAAATGGCCTTGAAAAAGATTAAAGACCTTTCCAAGTTTACTCTGGTAGCAAATATAGGTATCAGAATTTAAAAGCATTTAAGATTTCTTCATAGTCTTACACTGTGCTACATTTAATTAAAGAAAATCTAGACACCATAATTCTACAGTGAAATAGAGGTGCAGAGGTATTATGATAGAGTACCTGCTTAATGACAGTTTGTGACAAAAACTATCACTCCGTCATCCACATAATTTGAAAAAAAAAAAAGAGAAAAAGGAAAAATCTACTTCCAGTCACAGCAATGCTTACAGTTATCTAATGTTAACTTCCTTCCACATTTCCATTTTGAAAATTATGGTATTTATAAGACTCTTTGTCTTCTGCTCTTCTATTTTAGTAGATTTGAGGAGAGACAACTATTTATTTTCATCCATTTACAGTAGAAAATTTATTTTAAGGATCATTTCTGGGAAGATGATTGTAATTCTAATTAAATAGCTTGTCAGGAAAGCATTTGTGTTAACAGATCTGCTGTCATCATAGTATCAGCCAGATGTAAAATTGACATGCTGATATATTTATTCTGTGTTTTTAACCCTGCCACATTTCTTTCTTTCTCAGTTTAATCTACATTAAGCTTGTAATTTCAAGAGACCACAAGTATAACACAGAAACACCTTTCTCTGGAAAAAATAATTGCAACATACTTAAATTATCAAAAACCTAAAAAAAAGTAATGATATTTGAAGATGATTATAAGTTCAACTAAGATTTGATTAAAAGGCCAGGCTCTTTATAGATGATAATCAACAGTTTTGGTGTTAATATTTTTAATTAAAGGAATCTAATTTATTCCACATAGTCTCATCATTATTCAAATAGGCAGTTAACAGAATGCTTGACTCTTATCATCTAGAGAAGTTGATTTATTCTCTTAATGTTTTCTACACTATATTTAAAGAAATTGAAGGAATCAATAAATATATGGAAGTTCAATATAAAACAATCTTATTTTCCACCTCAATCTTAAAACTTTGCCAGGTAATACAAAAAAACAAACTCAAGTGTACAACAGTATATTGTATTCCATAACAGGAAAACATTGTTAATATTGAGAGTTTTCCTACAGCTAAACCTTCGGAATACACATTCAAGTCAAAGTATCCTAGATTCCTTCACATAAAGCAGATGCCATGAAAGATGTAAATATACTACCATCAGCATGATTCCCTAAGGAAAAGGAGGAAGGAATGGAACTGGAATTTTTGCTTCCCTATGTACCTAGCCGAGTAGTCACTTCTTTATTATGAAATTTCCTTGTAATTTAAGACCAACATCAATGGGCCTGTAGCTCTATTCCCCAAAATACCCAAAATGTTTGCAATATCAAATTCTAAAAGGCTTTGTCTCTCTCTTCCCCATTCTTTAAATCTCCAGTGACAACTGCTGGCGGGTTTTATGTCCATTTTTTTAAAGATTTATTTATTTATGCATACAAGCTGGGGTACAGGCCAGAGGCCTGGGACGACGAGAGGGTTCACCAGAGACAGAGTAGCGAGCAGAACAGGCAGATCGACGGAAATTCACTGCTGAGGGGCGCAGCGGGCGAGGCAGGAGAGGTCTGCCGTGCCATGTGGGAATCTCCCAGGCTGGGCGTCGAATTCACGTCGCCGCTGCCCACAGCTCCCCAGCACAGCGCTTAAGCACTGCGCCACCAGGGAGGCCTCCATTATTGTTTTTAATGAAACTTGTTTGCAGTTCCTTAATTCAATCGTGTATTTGTTTTATCAATCTTTGAAGATGAGTTTTAAAATCATGCAATTGAAAATTCAAAAGGAAGGGCTATTAACTTAAAAGGAAGGATGACGGCTAAAATGCTCTCAGCTTGTTTTAAAAAAGCGTATGCAAGCATGTATTGATGAATTATTCCTCTATTTACCAAAACCTACTAAATATATCTAAGGATATATGTAGTGACTCTTTTAGGTCATAGGATCAGCTTAATTATCTAACAGCTTCTTGAAAACTTAAACATATTATTAACATAGGATCTAGTTATTCATTTCTTAGAAAACAGAAAACATGTTCATATCATGACATTAAAACTCCTGTTTTTAGTTGCTGGAACGTTACATATGTCCATCAACAGGTATGTAGATAAAGAAGTGTTTGTATGTCCATACAAGGTAATTTACCCAGGAATAAATAAAAACTAAAGAACTACTGATAGACAAGATCAAAACTGTATCTCAAAATTACTTTGTGGAATAATAGCAGACAACAAATAACATATTATGTGGTTTCATGTACATAAAATTCTACAAATTGCAGAGTAATTTATAGTGCCAGGGTACACAGATCAGTGACTTTTGGGGGGGGAAGCTGGGGTGAGAGTGGGCACAGTGAATTTACACAGGGGTGATGAGTATGTTCACTACCTTATCAAGAGAATCATTTGACAGGTGGAGATGAAAATTTTACTTTAAATAAATATATATGTATATTTATAGTGCATATATAGTGCAGCTTATTGTATGGCAATCATACTACCAAACCTGTTTAATTTTTTTTTCTGATAATATTTCCCACTATTTTAAAGGGAATAGAGGTTAAAATGTCATTTAAAGCTGGATGGAATGTGGATGACTAAAATTCAAAATAAATTTGTCTATTATCTTGGAATTTTTGTGTATAATATTCTCATGCTTCAGAGATCTTATTATTCCTAATCTATTTAAAATTCCAGAAGTTGCCACACAGCAGGGAGCCAAAGCCACCAGAGTGGGCCACTTCAGAGAAATAGTACTTGAGGGCCTCCCTGGTGGCACAAGGGGTTAAGTCTCAGCCTATGAAGCTATTGGCAGCCACTGCAGCAGGAGTTCGATCCCCAGCCAGGGAGCTGATCCAAACGGGACAGCAGACCTCTCCTGCATTGCCTGCTGGTCCCCTCAGCAGTGTACTTCAGTAGATCCGCCTGTTCTACTCCCCACTCTGTCTCTGGTGAATCCTCTCACCGCCCCCACACCTCTGGCCTATACCCCATCTCTTGTATGCATAAATACATTTTAAAAAAATAAAGAAAATAAATAGTACTTGAACACTTCCAACAAATATTTGATATTGTAATTTTATAAGAATAATGTGTCAAGGCTGTGGGTTTGTCGTATATGGCTTTTATTATGTTGAGGTATGTTCTTTCTATCCCAAGGATTTCAAGGGCTTTTATCATAAATGGGTGTTGTACTTTGTCAAATGCTTTCTCAGCATCTATTGATATGATCATATGGTCTTTATTTTTCTTTTTGTTGATGTGTTGGATTACATTGATTGATTTTCGGATGTTGAACCATC